>JAVQJD010064346.1:0-64878 GCA_036023655.1 Nannoperca australis | reverse complement strand
TAGTTTCTTTCCACCATAGTAATTTAGTAGTAATTTTCTTGAAAAGGTTGGAAATCTTTTTCACATAATATTACAATTTATTTTTAAAATATTTTGACTATATGCTCAAATTATTATTGTCTACAGGTATAATGAGCATATTGGGAACAAACGTTTCCTTAAGGATTAATAAAATCTTACCTCAGTACTTTGAACTCTTTGCAATGAAACATTTACAATGTAATATAAAAAAGTAACTAGTACATTCAGCCTTCAGATCATTTCAGAGGAGTAAAAGTAATACAAAAGTGTCGTCTTTCTGAACTTATACTGCCCCTATGATGTAAACAAGTAAAAGTATGAAGACTTAAATATAATATTATTAATTATTAATATAAGTACAGTGTGTATGTAAATGTGCATTGCTTCTCTCCATCTCTCCTAAATGGCATTTTAGTCAAATCATCCTAACCATTTCGTTGTTGGTGGTTCACTGTGGGGCTTATGTAATGACTCCCGTGTGTTCCTGGAACTCAGCTGTTTTATAAAGCATAAAGCTCTGTGTGCGAGCTTATTAAACGTCCACCCACCCTTTATTATGCCGTTTATGTGTTGTCCTTTCAGCTGTGAGCCTCTGCCTGCACACCGCAATCTGGCACAAAAAGTTATTTAAGTGAGACTGTGCAGAGAGAAGTCGACTTTGGCTGAATAATGACAGGGGTGGCACACGTCGCACGCCCAGGCTTTAGCTGGACATTACAGAAGAGTAATGCAATGCATTAATGGGAAGAAATATCCGCGTATTATTCTTCTACAATACACCCTCACTTGGCAAAGCGCTTTGGACGTGATGCAACTGTCAGAGTAACCAATAGTAACATGTAGCAACAAACACAGTTTTTAGCCTGTAGCCTGTGAGTAATATGTCGGATGATTCACAGCTTTTTTATTCTGGATGGATGGGCCAATGTGTGCGTGTGTGCATGCGTGTGTGTGTGTGTGTGTGCGTGTGTGTGTGTGTGTGTGCGTGTGTGTGCGTGTGTGTGCGTGTGTGTGTGTGTGTGCGTGTGTGTGCGTGTGTGTGCGTGTGTGTGTGTGTGTGTGTGTGTGTGTGTGAGAGAGATTGTGTTTCTGCATTTCTGTGTGCAGACTGTGTGCAGATGTCCACGAGGGTGTAAGAAAGTTTTAATGTTTAGAGAAGCAGCCAGATAGTCACTCATGCTGAAATTCATCCATTTCTACATCCCCTCCCGTACACGCCCTCCGCGGCCTCTGCGTTTCTTTTTCACATTCCCTATCTGTATGTCTATGACACATTTGCACAATGGGAACATCCAATGTGTTCACATCGGCGAGCTTATCAAGATGCTCCCCCACCGGCCCTGAGACAGACATCCTTACAAATTCACTCAAAAGTCCAGTATAGATAACATACTATTGTGCAGGTTTGGGGAAAAACATTCAATCCAGTGCTTTCTGAAGATAGTTTTTTAACCCATGTTGTGTTTTGTTGACATTAGTTTTACTTCCTCCCACAGACCCTAACATTTTATATGTAAACGACAAAATCAGCCATTAAGTATCAGCCATCAGTATTGACCAGATGTTGCCTTGAGATCGCTTAGTATAGGATTTATTTGACTAAATAAAGGAAATTATTAAAACTTTTTTTTTTTTTGCTAAAGAGCTATTAAACATTAGTTTTGGGGGGTTTTGAACTCACTGTGATGAACTGTCACACTAAGGACCTCTGCTGGAAAGCTGCATATTTTGTGAGAAAGGTAATCCTGTCTGCTGCTGAAGCACAGCTGAAACTAGATTGTGCCACTCGGTGGTCACACAGTCTTATAACAAGTTGGGGCCGTTTTTATTTTAACCTATGGCAGACAAACACTTGTAAAATGACTCAGATCTCAGTTATAACCCACTCATTGTCTCACACAACCTATTTTATACCCCTTTATTTTATATTATGTCACCTTCAGCACATACAGTCCAGTCCATATTGTTCCTGAATTCCTGAGTATTACTCATAATTGATATCAGTCTGCTTTAATGCAAGCCTAAGCATCAGTCAGCACTATGCATGATTCAATAATTGTGTGTGGGTTTGATAGTGACGGTTAGATGAGTATCAACAGATCTTTCATTTTCCAAGGCTGGGCGGGGCCTTTTGGGGGTGGGGGGATAGTGAGAGCTTAGTCATCACATGCCTGGATCATGTCTGTACCTGCTGATCCAGGTCCGGTCAGCAACGCAGGAAACAACCGGCACAATCGTGCCTCCCTGCACCAGCGAGTGACTGTAAGAGCCACAGTCTGAGATTTCAAGACTACAGTTTCAAGAACACGTTGTAAAGGTTCTACTCCACCACACACGAGAGGCACACATTTGACTTTTTATGCTGAACAGTGTGTGTAGCATCCTCGTCTCCACAGAGAAGCCACAAAGCCAGCCTTCCTGGCCAGTCTGAGAAGTTTGTTTGTGTCACTGGCAGCAGAGGATACTTCACTTGCCACGACTGCATCTTGCTGAAGGAAACGGCCTCTGTGTCGCCCACCTATATCCCATGCGTTTTAAAACACAATATACTTTTAATGGTAAAAAAAAAAAAAAAAATGTTTATTGTGTAAATTATCTGAACTTGCGCATCAACAGCAGCAGAAAAGCTAACTGAGCATGCGCTAAGAAAAGTGTTCATGTCCCCAGAATATAAAGGATCTGGTTTTTTGGATTCATCAAATTCTCTTCTTGGTATTGGTGGTATTGATCCTTTAGATACGCTCGTGTTCAAATTTAACTCTCATGTTAGAGAGAGAACATCTGTCATCAACACTTTGAAGGACATAAATCAAGGACCGTATGGCACAGGGTTATAAAAGATATTCATCCGTTGTTGAGGGAAATTAATGGGATTTCCTGCAGACGTTTGAAGTGTCCGCGTGTAGCTGTTCCTGACCGGTCGGCTCGAGAAGGTCAACACATGCAGTGGAAACCTGATTGGTATTCTAACACACTCAGCTGAAAAGGGAGGATCGGACTTAAAAGAATTCAGCCAAAGTCCTGACAGTGACCACGGGGTCAAGCGTTTCCATGGTGACACCGGCCCGAGGCTGCTCTTACCGCAGGACTCTCGCGGGTTTATGTGGGACCTTCATGATGTAACCTCATGTAGGATTGCATGATCTATTTGGAAAAAATCAGTAACCCAGAATACATTTTATCAAATGTGTTGCTATGGTAATTATTGCCTTTTTACTGTCTTATTGTTCTTTTCCTGGGAAAAAAATGCATGCACTAAATAACATCTCCACTGGGAGTCAGTATAGGGCACAGATAAGTGCAAATCAGTCACCCTCTGACCAGAAATGTGTCCCCAAATATGTGCAAAATAACTGTTGGCTGTGAATGAGATTCCAGGTGGATTTAGAGGGAAGACAAGCAGACAGTTGAGCTGCGGTGCCCTTTTAAAATAGGAGCTAAAACTTCTGTCTGGTAATGTCATATTAAGTGTTTATATCAGCGGTCAGAGTGAGGCCCAGTTGCTTTTGCAATGGCAACAGGTAAAAGACAAAAAACAAATTTTTGGCATTTCTTTGGTCAAGTTAATCTGAGGATATTTGGGGCTGTTTCAGAGGTGTTTTTACTGCATTTATCCAAAGACTGTTTTAATTAGCAAGTAACATTTTATATTCAAAACATATGATAAGCTCATATAACATGAGGCAGTTTTACAGATTAAACTAAAAAATTATAAAGTAGTTAAAATCCGTTTCACCTTAGCCAACAACAACATTAAAATACAGTTTATATGTACAACATATCCATAATTATTACCTGAAAGGAAACTATCTTAATGTTTAATAATTAATTTCAATACTTACATATAAATACTATTTCGCTATGTATGTATTTTGCAAGTCATACTTATGTGTTTTTACTTTATAAACTTCTAATGGATATTAATATTATAATAATATATATAATATATAATACTAATAATATTCTAATATTACTGTATTGCAAAGGTTTTGAATAGTTTTTCCTCTAATGTCTAAAGTTAAAAATGAACCTTACAAAACACAGTATAAAAAAACGTACACAACACACATTAAGTTCTCCTCATGAATCTTATGCGTCTCTTGTTGCAGCCTGGTTTGGTTCTGAGGGACTTTTCAAAGTCCTGACTTTTAATAAATGGTCTTTTTTTGTTGAAGTTAGATCCTTGTTAATCGAATCAGGAGTTCCCACAACATGCACAGTGAAAGCAGACCTCTGCTTGACTTTGCCTTTGAACGCCTCCTGGGTGATATTGTATAGTGGCACTGTGCACATGTGTTACAACTCTGATTAATGTGTGTGATCCACATGATTATTTTCCCCCCTCAGATTTATGTTCAACATAATCAATGTAGATTTTGGTTCTCCAGACAGTGGAGGCTCCGCTTGTGTGTGTTTCCATGCACGTGGCTTTCTTTGTGTGCATGTGTCTGAGTATATACACGAGAGCGTATGAGTTATGTGTCATCCTTCATCCATCATCACACAAGTTCGGCAGAGGAACAGCACAGTTTAAGTATCTAAGCGCCTGCGGTTGTGTGTAGTTTTAGCGATGTGGAAGGAAACGTGGTTTTCCAGCTACCGATTTGTTCCATATTTTTTGTTCCATTAAATAAACACGTGTCACATTGGCGAGTCAGACTCAGTATCCTGCCCCGTGGCCTTTTTGAGAGACCGTGGCTGGTGGTCCACCACTGTATAACCATCAACCACAGTGTCTGTTCACATCACAGCACCCTCCAGTGGGACAGTCGGCATATGTACATACATCACCCTCTGCGTCCTACGTACCTCCTCAGACAAATAGACAGTTTATGGAAGACATTCCAACAGCAGTAATCAGACCCGGCACACAGATGGTCTTTTAAATTAGAGAATTTCACTGGGAACTTTGGGAACAAGCTCTTTTTAGCTGAAATAAATAATCAGGAGCAGACCCTCCAAACCAGAGGGGACTGTTAATGATGGGTGTCATTTTGCCTCAGCTGGGATCCCATCTTCACTGGGATTTCACGCTAATAAACCACCGAACAAGGAGCTCATTCAACAGCATGTGCAAACACACGAGCTCAAAGAAGACATTAGAGAATTATAAATGTGTTATAGATAGAGTTGTAAAATAAAGCAGGTTTAGTTTTTTCTCCCGCTCCACTGTTGGGGAATAGTTGGACATTTTGTGAAATATAAAATAAAAATAAATAATTCTTTCGATACCACTCTCATAACTGTGAATAGGAAGCTGGAGCCATCTGCTGATTAGCTTAGCTTAGCATTAGGACCCTACAGCACAAGCAACACTGTAGGTTTAATCCCACGTGAAGAACGGTCCTCCACATCGACATGTCTCCAGAGCATCTTTCTCCCTCCTCTTCCTCCCTCTCCTTCTCTCTTCTCTGACCTCTGATTGTCCTCCAGTATTTATTGCCAGCTTACACGAATTGTGTTTGTTCATCAGGGTTATACCCACTCATGCCTTTTCAGCCGAGGAATACCAAAGAATGTACATCAGCCATTCGGAGTCACTACAGGACACAAACACATAAATACAACATGAAGATACCAGTTTTCTGAATAATTTTGAGGTTAAAAAAATGTATCTTAAAACACCCATCAACAAGGAGAGATAGCTTTAGTTACACTGGCCATGAAAGCATCTGTTTAAATTGAAGATTTAAGTAAGAGTGACGAAAAATGTAGGTGGCCCCTGTGACAGGATCCTTCAATGAAATCAGTCTAGAAAAACAAATTCTTATTTTTCATAATCTGTTTCCCACAATGTGTATCCCCCTGTATTCTCTAGCAGCAGGGAAAAACACAGACATACATGAGGCTTCTAAAGGTTTCTAAAAGTTTGTAGAATTAGTAGTAATTGTAGATCATGCTAGGAGATGATGGGTAGGTCCTACATGACCTCTGACCTCTCCTCTGGCTCAGTGTTGACTCCAATTGAAGAGGAATGTGTTTCTATTGTGCATGCTTCTTTTCCCTGTTAGCAGTTCCACATGTCACACACATACACACTCACATTGGTCGTAAACACACACGCGGCTTTGTCCAATCGTACAAGAGCTGAAACAATAAGTAACTGGCCGCAAGCTTGAGAATCAATTAATAATAGTATTGTTATGTTGTATCATACATAGTTAATTATGTCTAATAATATAATATTTTTTATAATGTTGGTTGAACACAATGAGCAGTTTGAAGATCAAACCTTGGGTTCTGGCATATTGTGGCAACTTTCGGACATTTCTTAAACCTTACAATTAATCCGTTAATCATATAAATAATCCATGCGTTAAACAATAATGAAAATAATTGTTAGTTTCAATTGTACTGTTCATAAGCCCCCCAGCCACCAATGTGTAAATGTCACTTTTACACGGAGTGCACACATAATTAATAGGCTTTCATCAGCTTGTCACATCTGTGTTTCTGTCTGTACACCTGCACCTGAACACTGTGTTTAACTTTAGAGGGTGTTGATGGTACAATTTTGCGATCAAATCAAATAGTAAGAGCTTATTTTGTTGTGAAATTACTGTTGTGCATTGAGTGGACAGAAAAATTTAAACACCTGTACAAAAAAAGTACATGCTTTTTTTTTTAAACTGCAGTTTTTCTACATTTTTTTATCAAAAATTGAGTTTGGGTTTAAGGCCCAGAGCTTTACTCGTGGATGAGATACTTGGACTGGCTCTGTCTGACTGTCCAGGATCCAGTCTTGGCTTTCTGGACACATTCCTTGTCCAGGTGCTGTGTATTTTCTTTTTCATTCTGTATGAGCACCCCATGTAAACTTTTCCAGACCAAATTCATTCATTAGTCAAACACACAAGGTTTCATCTCCCTGACAACCAGCCCAAGAGTTCATTCTTTTAAAGATATTCTGGTTCGACCTTCAATTCTGCCCATTTAACCAGCCTCAGAAGACAAATTGAATACATCAGTTTGGGGGGAAAATGGTGTTATTATTTGTTCTGGTAGCAGTTTTTAATGGGGAAAGAGAAGCATATTTTATGGGTGTTTCATCTTCCAAGACAGAGTAAATAAACTGCAATATCTATACTCTTCTGAGGCTCAAAGGTCAACTTGTAGGAGGTCCGTCTGGCCATGCTCAACTCCCTTGTACTGTATACGGAACGTGTGTGTGTGTGTGTGTGTGTGTGTGTGTGTGTGGTCTAATGTTAGCATATATGTTTTCACAGAAGCTTCACTACACATAGTTTACAATGCAAGTTTTATTGTAAGGTCTCCCAAGTAGTAACTAGCAGTCCCAAAATACATAAGCGATTGATAGAGAATGACAAAGACAGTGGAGGGAAGTCAGACAACCTGCTGCTCCTCGTATAGTGGTATATTTGATATATTGCTCCATGACTTGATCCACATTTCTCTCTAAAGTGAAGGTGCTAGTTGTTTCAGGAAAAGTGAATTCATCGAATCAACTGTTTGAATAGAAAAGTCTGTGGATGGATGAAGATATTGTTTTAGAGGAGAGCTCATTTCACATTTTTCACAACTCATTGATTTACTCAACAGTAACATTTTTGTTCCAGAATAAATCAGGGTAATCCATAGTCCTCACAATGGAGGATGTGTCCTTCTTCATGGAGTTGTATGTTTATATCAATATATTCCATCTTTAGAGATGTGCCAATATTACCCATAGCTAAACTCAGGGTATCTGCCATTAGAGTTCTGATCTGATATCATTTTTTCACAAAAGTTATATCTGTATACCTTACTGTCTGTAACTATTTGGGATCATTTTTATTTAAGGAAATATGAGGCCAGGGATCGGTGGGGAGCTCGCTGTGGAGTTGGCAGCCTGCCCTTCACTTTATGAATGTAACTAATTGATATTTATTCTGATACTGCCAATGACAAAGAACATTTCTTTAATCTAATTTGAAATGTCTTGGTAATATTCATCCATATCTGCTCTAATTTGGTTTCTTCAAACCAAAAAGTCTATAAAAAATAAGTCAGGCCTAATATTGTCCAGTTTAATGTATGATTCTTTTCTGTGGTAAAGATGGTATACTGGTATCTTGTTTTGGTAACATGGGCAATATAGTGGTTGTTACCTTTGCAATGTAGTGGTTCTTCTGTTGTTCCTTCCCCATGAGAAGCTGAGTCAGACCGTAGAGATCGTTTGGTTTTGGTAGTGAGACTGCACTCTCTCTGTTTACAGAACCTGAGAACTAGAGAGGGTTTTTGGCACGGGCGTCAGCACAGTTAGGCTTGGTTTGGTTTTCCCAAAACCTCTTTGGTTTAATGTGTTCTTTTAAAAAAAATAATACCCCACGCCTGACAAAGATTAAAATAAGTTTGAAACGGATTTCTCCTCATGCCTGTCCCAACATGCACTTCACTGATTGTGCCTGAGGTGGTTAGGGAAGGAGACATGCAACATCTTTTTAGGTGGGGAGTAAAAGTTATTTTTTTTAATTATTCTCACAGAACACACGGAAGACAAAAGACAAAGTAGAGTATTAAAAACATCCGAGGGCTGTCGAATTCAAGCTGCTTTTTATTAACCCAAATTTCAACCCGGGAATTTACTATGCCCGTTACTACGACTACCGCTACCATTATTCCGCCACCAGCAGTTGGTTTCAGATGAACATTCTGTTGCTAGTAGCAACCACTACTCTCACAGTTCTGTGGCAGTTTAACTGACATTGTTCCGTCCACCATTTTGTCAGAACTTTGGACAAACAAATATTGACAAGCGGCACAAAGCTGTAACAACTCATTCATTACTCATTACTTAATCATTAGTTACTGTGCCGCTCCCAAGTGATACAGCATATTGAGTAGTTACTAAGTATTCCTACCGCTGCTGCTGCTGCTGCCGCTCCCACTACTATGCTAATGGTCAGGGACCATGAGATTACTGTGTGAAGTAGGTCTAACGTCAGGAAGAATACGGATCGAACCTCTTTGGTTTTCCACTTTCATTTTACAATTTGTCTCTCCAAATGTCTTTCTAGTGTTTGTCTTTGCCTGTGTAAAGCACTGTATATTGTCTCTGGGTTTGTAATGTGCTATATAAATTAATCTGCCTTGCCTATCATCTTTGGGCACGTTGGACATCCTTTGCCTTTCATCTTTTCAATCTCTTGTGTTCCATGTCACAGTTTAGGAAACGGCAAAAGTGCATGTCGGGTGGAATAACCGAGGGTATTGGTTGAAATATACATGAAATAAAGTCAAGTGTACTGTACATTCACTTGTTGTTTGCAGTTTGGTTGTATTTTCAGTATGTGGCACAAAATAAAAGTCAACTGTGGAATACATTGGTTTTGGAGCACAGAATTGCTTTATCTTAATTGTACTTTGATCTGTCATCCAGATAAAGTCATTTGCCATTGTGTTTTCCTTATACATTAATAATAATGGCAGACACACACTTTGCTTACTTTAATACATTAATTATTTTCCTTTAATTTGTCACTTAACAGATGTTTTTTTTTATTTGAGTGTACCAAATTCATAAATGCTTGTTTTTTCTTTAGGTAACCCTACTCTCTTGCAAAAATCCAATGATTTCTGGCTTAAATTTGCCAGAAATCATTACTACTTTGTGAGTACCACATAGGAGGCATGGCAAACTCCTGAAGCCAGAGCAGTCCTGTCCCCATCTGCTGCATCTCAGCATGCTATCTGTTTGTCCCAGGTCAACACTGAGTCCTATGAGCATTCCACACATACTAACACCTCACTGCAGAATACCCTACCCATAATGCATTTCAGCAAGCACCTGTGTTTATGGCCCAATACCTTTTCTCTTTCACCTAGTGGGGAATACATAAAAACATAAATAGAAGAGAGTCCGCATCATAAGAAAAGCTTAATCTTAGGACCAAAGTCAGAGTGTATGAGTGTGTGCTTCAAGACCCGAATATGCATGTGGACATGTAAGTGTTTTGTGCACAGCTACACCTCTAACATCAAATATATGACAATTCAAAATTGCCTTTTAACCTACTGACCTTTCAGCACCTAAATTCTGCAATGCATGTGTGCCATGATTAATATCAAACTATGCAATTAGCAAAAATCAGTGACAATGAGAGTAGTAATCACTGAGAGTCAGTGAAAGGCTTTAGTGAACAATTGTCAGACAACTCTGAGCTGAAGATCCTTATCGCTGGTTAAAGGACTTTGTTAATGAACGAGAATGTTGTTCAAAAGTTGCAAACAAACTCCCTCACACAATCTAACTTTCTAATCGACGTTTTGGTGCTAGACCTTCATCAGACAAAGCACAGAAACATCGTGAATACATTTATTTTTGCAAGTTAGACAACTTTTGATCCACTCGCTCCTCTCCTATGCGCCTGTCTCATGAAATAGATGTGCAAGGTGTTTTTCTGTTCTAAGGCGAATGTTGTTACCATCGGACAGATCCAGTCTGGCTGTTTCCAGTCATTGTGCGGAGCCAAGCTAACCTGCTGCTGGGTGTAGCTTCATATTGAACAGGCAAACAGTTCATAAATCAGAGCATAGATAGTTAAAACTAAATTCACTTATCACCTGCACATAGTGGGCAAGCTTTGACACAAAGCTATGAAAACTATTAATCACACTAAGCACAACATGATATATCGGACTTGTCCATTTGTGTAGGTGTGTGTGCTCATGCCTGATTGACCCCTTGCTATGAATTTTATAATAGTATAAAATGACACAGTTCTTGGTGAGCCCAAGTCAGAGAAAATATGTGCAGTATTTAATGCACATTTCCGAAGTCAAAGGTCAGGTGAGTGAATGAATGAGTGAATCTCATGTAGAACAACAAACAGATTATAATCTAAGAGTATCACAAGATACAGACCATTTGTTAAATTAGAAGGACAGATGACAAGACAATGTCAGAGGAACAAGGAAAGAGAACAGGCCTATTTACTTTCTGTCCATGTATGACCTTGTACTATACCACTATACTGCCCCGTACCCTCCTCTACAGCTGTAAATATGGTTATCCATCACTCACTTGTTTCTCCCACGCACCTAAAATCTGACCAGTAAATCAAACATGACAGGAATCTACAGACTGTCTGTCTCCCTTTGACACGTCTCACAGTATATTACTCACATAAATCTGTCTGCCAAGCTGTGGATGCGTGCAAGTGTATAGGAACCAGGCAGTAGTACCACAGTGTGATGAGGGAGTATGTGGGGTTCTGTACATTTGTGTGACTATAGGGTGTTTTGGATTTTCAGGCAGGTGTGACTTTACATTCCCATAAAGATTTCCTCCAATAACAAAACCAGTGCACAGGGGTCACAACAGCAGAAACACGTTAAATAAATAGTTAGACATTTTGGTAAATATGTTTATTTAATTGTTTCAATCAAAATCAGTTAACAATGAGAACTCAAGACAGTTGTATGACTGCGGAGTTGGTCATGTGAGGGCACTGTGATACACCCTAAATTTCAGTATGGGTTAAGAAAATTAGATAGAACGTGGTACTTAATCTTTAGAGGTGTTGGTAGGATTGTTTTTTCTCTTCGGAGAGAGCCGGGCTGGCTGTTTCTTCTTGCCTCCAGTCTTAATGCTAAGCTAGGCTAACCACATCCTGACTCTCAGCTCTGGAGTACTTAACACACAGACATGAGATCAGTATCAAACATTTCATCTTAATATTGGAAAAATAAATAAGTTTATATTCCAACATGTGAACTTATTATTATTATTTCTTTTAAAGGTGCTCCTGAAGATTTCAGACATCCCACATGCTCACATTCCTCTCAGAAAAAGGCATATTCCTTTAAGAAACATCTGACAATGTTGATTCATTCGGTTTGTTTTTGATGTCCTGCGAAGTATTTCATTTGGATAAATTGCTGTTTTTATATGAGCCCGCGAGAGAGCGAGCCTTTTGAATCAGGCTCGACCCACCGAGCCACCTCATACCTTGTAAACGCTGTGCCTGTCTCTCACGACAGAGTGATGTCATCGCTGGACAGCCCCGGGTGAGAGACTGGAATGTTACTGCCTGTTGATTGAGGCAAAGGATTGTGGGCCGGGTGCTGTGTATGTGTGTTTTTTAACATGTGGAATGAAGAGACTATAGAAGAGAGAGTGTGCACGTGTTTGTGCATGTGTAAGCCGATGTGCATGTATGGGGGCTTTGCTGCAACACTGCTGTGTGAAGGCCAGCTGTGAGCGGGGGAGTGTGTGGACAGCCTGATACATTCACAGTAAACCCACAACGCCCAGAAAGCCCACCACTCACTTAGGGGCACAGCTATATGTACAGTAGGATGAATACACGATTGTAGCCAGAGGGTTTGTGTTGCTTGTGTTATTAGCCAAATCCCGTGGGTAGACTGAGTGGAGACCGTGGTGTTTGGGGGTCATAGTGACTGGTCATGGTGGTTGGGCCCGAACTATGGGAGCCTCTGGTGAGGGTTAAATTCCACACTTAGTTTCACTTTGGGAGAGAATTTGCAAGTAGTTTGCGTTGTCATTAACCCAAATTTTATAGTAGATACAAATACTGTACATATGACAGATGGCCGATCAATTAGAGATAAAGTAAAGGCTATGGGATTTTGACCTCATTGGAACGCCTCACTTCTTAAACCCCACAGTGCGCAATTGTTTCATTGGGTGGAGGTCTGCAAGAGAGGGAGGTGGTGGTACAAGTCCTGGGAGCCCCACTGCGTCAGCGACTAGGTTGTTTTCTTAAAAAACTGAATAACAAACCTTTGGCCTTGTTGGTGTTGAGAAGGGCATTTTTGAAGTGACACGGGAGGCTCTTAAACCCAGTGATTTATTGCTAGACCCATGGTAGGGGGCAAGAAACGAGAAGTACCCACCCTGAGTGGAGCAGGTGTGGGCTGAAGGCTCAGACAGGATGGTCATCATAACCTATGAGGGGGGCAGGATTGAACTAACTTAACAGCGACAGTAAACCTGTTAGCAAGCCAGCCATGGAGCCAAATAAGGATCATACTGTATGTTTAACTGCCTGAATATGCCGTTTTGGATAATATTTCATAGAAATATTAAATAGTAGAGAGAAAAGATCTATCTAACCCATGTTTGAATATGACAATGGTGTTATCAATTTTGGGTACAAAAGTACTAAGGAACAATTTCTCTATTTTATAAAGCAATCTTTGCTCATTTGGATAAAAGTCAGGTCAGTTATTTGTGGAAATCATCTCACACCAGGGGCATTTAATTTTTTCACTTTTATTTTTAAGACTCAATAATAACAGCCATGCTGTGAGACTGTACTGTACAGAGTTAAATGCTAACATTAGCATGCTAACATGCTTATCATGATAATGCAAGCGTAGTTTACCACGTTCACCATCTTAGTTTAGCATATTAGCATGCTAATGTTTTCTAATTAGCACTTAACACAATGTACAGCTGAGGCTCATGGGAATTTAAATTTACATTTTGACTTTCTGGTGGCAATAGAGGAAAAGTCAAATAATCTCCAAAGTAATCTTGATTCTTTTTTGGGGGGGACACCATAAACCACATTTCATTGCAATCCATCTAACAGTTGTTAAACTATTTCAGTCTGGACCAAAGTGGTTGACCGACCAACACTGCCATCCCTCAAGCTTTGGCACCAACATGGCTGAAGAGTGAGGTGTATGCAGTGTGCTGCTGTGGCAGTGTCCATGCCAGCATGCTTTGTGCAGTATAGTTATTCTTGACATAGTTTGGAGTTTTTGGTTTACTGCCCTCCATTGTTCTGGAGTGGAGTTAGTTCAGTGTGACCTGTAGGGTCAGAGGAGGAAGGTCAAGGTTCACTGTTCTGGGCACTGGGGCAAAAGTTCAAAATAGTAAAAGTCTAAAAAGAAAGATGCTGATCACACACTTGTTGAAAGCATTGTAGGTATAGCCATGATTTACTTGTCGTCTGCTGAAAGAATCCCACAGCAGCTGGATGCCCATGGGTGACATCACGAAGAGGTAAATATTAACTCAGTGTGAGATTAGAATCTGGCAGGAGGGACATAAATATTTTCAGACCATATTTAGGTGATTGTGCAATATGAGGAGTCTCTTATAAAAAACAAAAAAAAGCACTGGTTCCATCGCTGATAAGGTAGGTAGTAAAAAAGCCTGTCATTCATGTAGGTGACGCTGGTTGTTTGATAGATCACCAGTATTTCTGGGTTCTTTCTGGCTGGTCTAAATTCCACAGCTCTCTGTCCCTGCAGACGAGGTGACACGGACACTTTCAGATGTTTACTCCTGTTTGCACTGCAAATTCCAAGATTGCCTCATGGTGAAGAGAGAAGGAGTAGGGAATGTGGAAGCCTTGCAAACTCAGATGCCATAAACTCATCTGATTATGTGACAGGACTATGGGATTGCAACTCTTGAACTGTTAAAAACAGATTCTTAACAGTGAGTTGCTGTGGTAATGGGCTGATTGTCTCTGCTTTATGAGTGTAAAATGTAAACTCCCAGCTGTGCAAATATAAAAAAATGCATCTACAGTTGCCGTGCTGCACTGACACAGAGACAGTGAGCTGCTGGGACCCTGTACACCTTTGGACACAATGTGCATGCATTCACAACACAGAAGCACACACAGTTTGAAGAGTGGAGGTCACAGAAAATGGTCTGTGAAAGTTGGAGATTAAGAGCAAGAGATAGACAGTGATTAATGGCAGATACTTCAGCCCATTTACACACACTAACATGCATAGTGCGTCTTCTGTCTCTCTGCCATCTCCTTGTTTTGACTGTTGATAAGCAGCATTTGAAGTACGACCAAATGAGTGTTTTTGTTCAGCCTCCCAAGTGGTGCTCCACGGGAATGCTGAGGCAAAAACACAAATACCCAGTGTAACTCTCATCAGGGGCTCTGGACAATGTCACACATAATATGCATCATAAACTTTCTCAGGGCACAGAGGAGGTGTGCCAGCTGGTGGGAAAACAAAGACACTCTATAGTATATACTGCCTGCAACTCTATGTTTGGGTAAGGGCACACAAAATACTCCTTATTTTATTCTCATGTAGCAGGGAAGAGCATGTCTGCCTGCTTCTCATGAAGACTCACTCATACTTCTAATCCCCAGACACCGGCTCCCCCATGGTCACTGTAACTATACAACCTTAGAATTTTTTTTTAATAGTGATTTATACATGGTATATACATAACATAAGACATAACATAAGTTTGATTTAAAAACCTGCCACTATTTTCCTCATGTTACAAGATAAACATACGCAGTATAACCTATTTATATTACAATAAGTTAAACATAATAACCCTGAATTACTGTAATACACTTTTTGTGTAACTGCGCAACAAGCTGTTTACACAAAATTGATATATTATCTTCTAATAAAGTTTAAGTTAACATCTTAGCAAACAGTTATTTATCTACACATCCAGCAGACAAGGAGCAACATTAGCCTTCATTTAGAGTCGTGTGGTGAATGCAAGTGCAATATTCATTCAGCTTTTAGCTCTGTTTTGGTCTTCACCAACTCCAAAGGAAGACATTTTGCTGCTCTTTTGCTGCTAAATGCTCCACAATGTTCACCCGCTTTTTGCTAACTTCATCTGGCTGTGGTTTGGTTGCAGTGAGACTGAATCAAAACATTAAAGATGCAGCAAAACCAAAGAAATTACCAGAAAGATGCTAATATGCTGCATAAAGCTGAGGGGAATTTCAGAGTAGCGTGATAATTCTCTGTGAGAATATTGATTAGAGCAGCTTTGAGTGAACTATGAGTTGTGGACTTTATTTGGAAAAAGAACAAATTGAATTCTGAGGTGAGATCACAGCTGAGGGTTTTACAGTATGGAAATAACAGGAATGAATCAGTGCAAAGGGTGTACTTGCACATGCAGCAGCATACAATACAACAGGTGCAGGCCGGATGGCGAGAGGCAGTTGTGAGGCCCATTGAGGCTTCATTAATGGAACAGGAAGAGAATTGAAGCACGAGGGCAAATACACACAACTCATTACCCCCTGGCTATCGTGTACCTTTCACACCGCAACTCAAAGTGTGTGCCTGTGTGTGTGTGTGTGTGTGTGTGTGTGTGTGTGTGTGTGTGTGTGTGTGTGTGTGTGTGTGTGAGTGTGTGTGTGTGTGGTGCATTTATTGTATTTATATGTGTGAGTTTTGTGTTTGAGTGGGTGGAACAATTACACGCTATGTTTCTTAGTGATGAAAACTTCATTTTGGTATTTGATCTTAAGGTTGTGGGTTACATTAACGATGAAGCAAATAAGCTAACGACAGATGGCTTCAAACTAGTCACCTCATTAATGAAGGATGACGTCATTAAAGCCTGTTCACACAGATATAAGACAGTGCAGCAATGTTTCTCACAGCATTACATACACTCAACATAGAAGCAAAAAAGTGAGACCACTGAGAACATCATCCCAAAAGAAACAGTCCTCTGCCACCGAGCACTAAGCTGACTAAGCTGACACTTGGCTGTTGGAGATGCAACAGGACATCCACCCTTTTACACCACTGTGTCACTTTGGAACTGCACGCACCCACTATTCCTCATACAACACACACACATTAAGCCACCCTCAACCAGGACACACTGCCGGCCTCTGTTCTGTATTTAAAATCACAAGAGCAAAGAGCAGAGCGACTGACGCAAAGGAAATAAAAGAGAAAACACACAGCCATAGCTGAGGTACATTAGTACAGAGGGTCATGCTGTATGTACATACTGTATAATAGTGGTTGGACACGTCAGAGTTACTAAGTTGTTGTAGACAGGTGTCAAAACTGCCCTGGAAAGTGTCTGGCGTCACAGACCAACAAAGAACGTCTGAGAAAAAGAATATTTTTAGCCCGTGAGAGTGATGAAAAGTGCTCATCAAACAGCTTTTCACCACGTTTAATGCTGACTACATTTTTCACGCTATTGCTATGACAGGTGTAAAAGCAAGGATGTTATTTTTCCTTCTCTTTCTAAACAAATCCAGATGCTGAACTTACACTGATGGAAGATGATACTCATATTAGTGAAACAAAAAAAAAGAAAACTGGCAGTGATGGAAGAAGTTCTCAAATATTTTATTTGTTCACAATGTAAAATAAAATTGTTTTTATAGTTCCACATTCAAATTTTATGTAACAGAAGCAACTTTCAAAAGTAACACTAATAATACATTAATGTATAATCAATGCACTAATTTTGTAATAGTTCAAAGTGGCAGCCATATTAAATACATTATACAGTTTGATATGTCTAACCACAGAAAAGCATCATGTTTCTTCAATTTGTTACATATTTTGAATGCTAAAACAAAAATTATAATTTATAGCTAGCTTAAAGCTGTAGAAATTGTTATGTAGTGTGTAAATGTTTAATTATGATCTTGACTGTGTGTGTGTGTGTGTGTGTGTGATCATCCTTGGATGTTTTACAGTTTTTTCCCAGGTGTGTGTGCCAGGACAGGTGATCTTAAACAATCAGCTCCAGTGTGTCTGGGCTCATGCGCAAGAATAATGAATTACTTTTTACTGCGTACAGTGACCCGTCGATCACAACGTTAATGAGGGAAACATTCCTCTTCATCATTGTCATCCACTGTGGCCGCTCAGCAGGGGGATGTGAGCATGCCTTGCCACTATAAATTATGGGATAACTTTTTGGGAGGTTGTATTTACTTTCAGTCAAGCCTCCCTTCCTCTCTCTCTCTCTCTCTCTCTCTCTCTCACTCGCACCCGAGTGACTCCACCCTCCAGCAGATATAAGCTGTGTCCACAAGGTGTGCGTCTGTTATGAGCACACATCCCAGGGTTCCATCTGTGGTTGTCTGTCTGCCTGCTATTCTGTCTGTTAGCCTGACTGCAGTGATTATTTCCCCATAAACGGCCACGCACAAAGGTAAGCACTGTCCTACTCTCACGACATCCTGTGTTTCTTATGCGTTTGATTTTAATCTCTATTAGCAGTAAGATGTGCAGTCTTATTATTTTATTGTACATCTGCAGAAACGTTGTTTTATTGCCTTTAGTGAATTGTTGTGCATTGTGAATTCTGTGAGTTCAGTTTCCAGCGTTGTTTCGCTGCATACAATGCATCCAATACATCTCCTAATTAGTTAACTTAAAGTTAGCTTTCATTGTAATTTATAAACAAAGTATTTGGTTGGACTTATTGCAACGTTCAAAATAACTTTGTTTCAGCGCTCTTGAAATGGGATGACTCATTTTATCCAATTAAAGCTTCAAACAGAAGCTCTAATTCAAATATATCACAAAAATCATTTGTGACAGAAATTAAATGTCGTTAATAGCTGTTTTGGGCTGCTGGGGGATCTGAAAGTTCTCACGAATTAGGCCTTTAGCTATGGGCTTAGCACCATTTCTGCACATCATCATCCTGCAGAGAAGCAGGCGTGGTGTTTCACCGGGCCTCTGCACGTACAGCATCCCTAGTTAGTCTGCTTTATCCAGGGGCTCCGGAGAGCTGAAGTATGTGCTGTACATCCATCTGCGAGAGAACGCCAGTGCTGAAGGCAAATATGCATTCAAGTGTTTTGTGTGCATGTGTGTGTGTATGCAGGAAGCTGAAGCCAAACTGCCAGATGTATGTGATGGGGGCAAGAGCAGCAGTTTGGTGAGAAGAGACTGCAGAGCAAACACCGTCTTTTCTCTGAGCAGCTCTGTCTCTCCTGATTTGCTTTTTAGCGCTCTTTCTTTGATATAGCTCATTGGTGTGACTCACTTGCTAAAGGATGAAATCTTCTCCACTTGGTTATATTCCGAATCCCTCGTCCTGATCAGATATTCAGAGCTCGTGTACAAACCATAGGCCTGTTAGTATGATGCTACAGCTGAATGAGGATTTGTGCTGATTAGTAAACACAACGCACACTGTGAGTTTTCATAACTGTTTCCAGCCGTCGATACAGATCTGCCTTTCAGAGAAACCACGATAATCTCGCTTCATGAATATAAATGATGGAATATATTTAATATATGTTTTGATGAACTTTCGGTCCTGTGGATTAGCTGTGAATATGAGGCATCAACACAGAGCTGCCGGACTCCTCATTAAAATAAGATAAACTGTTTTGCTTTTAAGGATGAAAATCTGGTCTTTTTCTCTTGTTTGATTACTGATATGTTCACTGATATTTTGTCTTTGCCGCACTCTGATCTGATCTGTTCAAGGACTTATGGTTAAATACACATTATATTGGGTGCAATATTTATTTGTCAATCTTTTCATTTCATCCTAGTATAAAACCAGCGTACGTTCCCTGCAGTGTGAGAAAACTGCTACAGAAGGCAAGAACCTTAAATATAGCTGGTCCTGCGCACAAGCAGTAGCCCTTCAAATGGAGTGTGTTTGTATTCATGGGTGTGCGCATACAACATTGTACCCTCCTGTATGCATTATTTGGCAAACTTCAGGAATGCACAGGACAAAAGGACCCAATGAAAACCAAGAATAATGGTAGGGTAAAGGAGGGGGGAAGAAGTAAACACTTTGGTAATTTAGCTGCACAGCTGTGACAGTGTGTGTGTCTCTGTGTGTGTGTGTGTGTGTGTGTGTGTCAAGTAGCTCTATTCCTCTGGTTTGTGTACGAGGTTTGTTTGAACGAGGACGTTTGCAGCGCGACTTGAAGAGGTGTTAATTTTATGAGGTGTGCTTTGTGATAAAAGCTGCGTTCAGGGAGCCGAGGAGCTGCAAATGTTTTCCCTTTTCACTGAGAAACCACAACGTTGGGGCACTTACCATGATTAAGTGCAAGGGTACCGCTGGCTTAAGGTTAAATTTGTAAATGGTTTTGCGGCGCAGGGAGGCAGGCAGAGTGGTTTGCCAAACGTGTTCAGTGGGATTTTAACATTAGCTTTTGGTCAGGTTGCCTGTTAAAAGCAGAAGGGGGAACTCAGAGACCTAATTTTTCAGAATAAGTGTATAGTTTAGGGCTAAATGCTTCTGCTTCTCCACCAGCAAAGTAAATACATATGCATGTGTGCTCATGTAAGAACTTTTAAACACTGAAAGATTTATTGTTCAATCTTAAATCTTTGCCTAGAATGTGATCAATGCCATTTGACCTCTCACATCTCATCACAACTGGCCTTTTTCTGTAGTACCTTTCCCAGGTCTATTAGTGTATGTGTTCGTGTGCGTGCGTGTGTGTGTGTGTGTGTGCATGAGCAAAGAAATCCAGGACACCAGAGACAGGTGTGTTTCCATAAGAGAGGAATCAGCCAGCAGTCGCTCTCAATCATTATCTCTATCTCTTCCCCTCTTTGCGTCCAACATTGTTGGGTGTTGACGCGCTTGATGCGAATTACACCAACTTACAAAGACATGTAAATGAATCACATCATGCTTGTAATTAAGAGAATAAACAAGCCTTTAACAGTGTTACTACTGTTGCTTTGAACTCTTTTGGCTTTAACACAGAGTGACGGTATAATTGCAGGTTTTTCCCCACAAAATAATATCTCTACAGAAATAGATGAGATCATTCATACATTTCTGCAAAATCCAACTTTGAGGCTTAAGAACTAAAGCAAAGCTACACGTTAGAGCTCAGTATTACACAGACCTGTAGTGAGTTTGGAGTTATACCTCCACATTATAATGACTTACTTATAATTTATCATGTTTAATGGCAGTGCTGAAGCTACTAAAATATCACATGATAAACATTAAATAAGTAATAATCAAAGTTGCTTCGATTATTTTATTGAGCACTAATGTTTTGACAAAATTAGATTTTTTCTTCTTTTTTTTCAATGAGTCTTTCTTAGAAATGCATTCCTCCGTTATGTTTGAGGCGGCCTGGTGTCAATTTCGGTTGTTAATGTTCCCTCACTGCCTTCCTCCTGTAGTACTTTGGACGCTGATGTTTTGATAGCCTTATTCTTTCTTTACACATTTGTTCAGGGGATTGCACAGCTGCTGCGCTTTTAATGAGATCCTGGAGATCGCAGCTTGTATAAACCGCAGTAGCCAACACCTCAGCTTCCACCGGGTGATGGTTGACTCAGCAAAATCAACATCTTACAGACACACGATGCCCACGAGTCCTCTCACATCGCACACCTGACGGACAATGTACTGTGTTTCACTTATGTAAAATGTCAAAAAGATGGACATCTGGAAGTAGTTGGGGTAACAGAGGCAAGCACACACACACTCACACACACACATTACATGCAACGTAGACTACTTTGAGGTTTGCTTATTTTTGAGACTGTCTGGGGCAGGCAGGGCATGCTGGGAGCCCAGTGGTGTATGACGAGCCTTACACAATTTTGGCAGCAGATGTTGAAAGATTTGTGTCCGATATTTGTACCTGCTTGCCCCCCTGGGTTGTTGACGTGTTGGGTTAAATTTGAGTGTCAGAGCTCACTGAAGGTGATTGGATGTGGTAAGTGTGAAAAAGGCGGCAGCTCAGGAGGTACAGCAGGTCCTTCATAAACCCAGTGTTGGCTGTTAAAGTAGAAGAGTGCTTTTTTTAATGCAGTCCGTTTACTATTTTACCCCCAAAATTGAAATAATAATTTTGTCATGTTCCCCAGAGGATCACTTTGTTGAACCTTTGACCTTAAATTTGGTTCATGACTAAACATCAACAAAACTAATGACATTACCACCACTGTGAACTTGCATATCAGCACTGCCACCTCTGTGCCTAAGTACAGACTCACAAGGTTGGAAGCAGATTTAAAATGTAAGATTGATTTATGGAAACTCACCTGATCACTCATGAATACATGCCGGTCCACTCCTCAGAAACTGTTGATTATCCCAGTTGTGATCCATAAATATGTGTCCATGTGTATCTTTCACTGTCTCATAAACAAACGAGTATGAAAAAAATGCCTGGCATAAAAATGTAGAACATGGTTGCTGTTCCTGTTTAGTCACTGTTACAAATGACCGCTTGTCAGAGAGTCATCAGTGAGGGAGCCAAATTGTTTTACACCAGCGTATGAAACATCTTACTGTGCAATCTTATAAATGTGAGAAACAGCTCACAACATGTTACTTATGCCATCACGAATTCTCACAGCAGTGGCACAATAATATGTGACGTCATGTCTGACATCTGTATGGATACAGATGGAGGGAGGACACTAGTGTTTTAAAATAAAGTAGGTATAATAAGCTTCTTTATAGTCACTTTGTAATAACTCCACCCGTCTCTCTTTCTGTTTTCTCTAGTAACAAGTTAAAATGAGGAAATTGCTGGTTAATGTTAACGTCAGAGTCTGAAAGTGCCCCTACTGTATGAACAAGTCACTCTGGAGGCAACACGTGTGCAGAATAATGTGGTGGAGAGAAGCACAACAGGTAAAGACAGGAGGTGTTTCCCTCACTCTGCCGTCGCCGTGACAACGCTATGGTGTTGCTATGTGACGCTGAACAGAGCCTCGTTGTGCGGCCCCTCTGATCTGTAGTCACACGTTTCGTCAGAATATTTCCAACTCTTTAAAAACACCTATGCACACACACACACACACACACACACACACACACCAACAGTGGGCTGGGACGTTCCTAAAAGGTAATAAAACACATCACATTTATTCATTTACTTCACATACACTATATATCACTAACATTAATGACCTTGACCCTGTCTTCTCTCTAGTTAGCTAAAAACAAAAAAGGCATATTTATACTAACTGTCATGTCATTACATTTTTATATCATATCATCTGTTATATTTTGGATCAAGCCTGAGCTTCAATAAACACTGTTAATTTATCATGAACATTAATAGGTATGCACATGTGCACACACACATTTCAATATTGATTTTGATAAACTTGTAGATCAAAATGTGAGTTTTATGAATCATATTATTGTCATCCTCTTAATAAGTGACAGGATGTAAATTAGCTGTGTGTTTACAGCTTTCGTGCCATAAAAACATCTTTGTTATCTTGTGGAAAGTAGAGGGGAGCGCCAGGGTCCGGCCTGCCATTAGATAGTGGGTGAAAGTTTTTTACAAAACCTCAAAACACTTTGAGGTTCTTGAAACATTTTTTGAAGGATTTCTCAACTCTGAGTATTGGTTGTCTGAATATTTTACCCTGATGAATGTCTTTAGATGAATGCACCTCTTTCTTCTAACCCCCAAATCCAGTCCATAAAGTATATAACCATCCATTTGCTTATTTATGTAGTTTGACTTTATCTGACCGTGTTTTCCATCCAAGGAACATCCTCAGGCCTTCTTTTGCCACACTCTTTAAAAGAGCTCCCATTGATTTATTTTATTATTAGTCAGTGTTGTCCCACATCGTGTTCATCTGAACAGCCTAGCAACCTTAACACAGCCTCACACAGACTATGGAAAAGATCTGATGCTCAGGTTAGTCTGTGTCACACCTTATACTCAGACGACAACTATATATATATCACTTCTGTGTATTGTCTGTAGACCTCGCAGACTTGTATTGTTGATTAGGATACTGGGAAGAGACCACAGCTTCCGCTCAGTGGGCAAAAATAGGTTCCAGTTGCATTCCTCTGGACTCTTTGGCATGTCTGGTTTCTGTCGCCGTGGAAACTAGGTGGGCTTCTTTCAAAGGACATCTCTCATCAGGGGAGGCAGTAGCACGGCCATGTCAAAATCACCACTCGACTGAGAAAAGGTCAAAGGGCGGAAAAGATCCAAAAAGCCATTGATGGAGTGGACACTGAGGATGTGGTTTAGGATGTGAATTAAAAAAGACTGCAGATGAGTTAGCTGTAATAAAATTGATCAAATGAAATTGCGATTGGGATTGTGGTTGAATCTGGGAGAGTGGCAGAAGATGAGTAAATGAGCCTTGTAAAGAATGACTGAATAAAACAAATAGACACTTTGAATCAGAGCAGCCAATAGGGAGTGTGATCGTAGGCTGTGGAGCCAAAGCTCTTTCACTGACCATTTAAAGCAAAAAGCTTGGCTGTAAGACATAAATAGGTGGTCAGAACATTGCAGCATTGCAACTTGTTGGACCAGACGTCTGAATGAAGGTGAAAAGGAGAGACATTAGACACGCACCATGAAATGGATGGATTTTTCCCCAGCAGTGTTTATCTGAGAGGACCAGTCTTGCCTGACAGGCACCTGTAGATGGCTTTATTATTACTTAAAAAATATTGTTTTTTTTGGCACGACAGGAATGCTCTTATTAATACCAGCAGGAGTGGTTTGCACACCAGTGAGTTAACAATGAGGTGGGAGAAATCCTTCACACACTTATAAAAAGAAAAAACAAATTGTCAGGCAACAAATGCATTTTCCTACGAATGTTTTCATTCTAACGTCACCACACACTTTCTGTTCATTTAGAATTCAGGCCATGCAAATCCTCTGTATCAATAATGCACATATCAGTATGTTACAGCCACAAGACTGCACACCTAACCTCTGTAAAGGTGCAAGGGATTGTTGGGAACTCAGACACTAAGTGATTAACCATGACACTGGTAATAAAGCATCTTTAGCCAGTTGCCCCAAAGACCTCACATTATTTCTGCTCAGATGTGAATAATGTTTTTTGTTGTAAGGAAACTTTCAACCCAATATATAGACATGAGGGGAAATTCTAATTATAAATATTTTGTGTGACATTTAGTGGGGCATTTTAACTTATTGTTTCTTAAGCAGAATTGTTTTTGATCATTCAGCAGTAGGTTATAAATCACCAAAATATGAAAGTACAGGACCAATAGACATAATATTAGTATATAATACTAGTATATAGTATATAAATAATATAAATAATATTATTTGTAGCAGAAAACCACAATAAAAGCCAAGATGTATCATCGCCTTCATACAGTCACTTCATTTTTCTGTAACATTTGGGAGTTACAGTGTGTCAGATTTAAGCCAAAGGCAAGTAGAAATGTCTAAGTGGTTATTACAGAGAAGACGGATTTCCGAAATCCTATTCTGAAAGTGGTTTTGTATCAGTCTGAAGAATATATAGAATTTCTAGCAATCAAAGTAGGACTTTGACTTATATTATTGAGTCTGGAAAGGTCTGCATAGTTCAGTACAAAATCAATTTAATTGAAAGTGACTGAGCCCTACCACTTGTCAGATAATATTTGTCACGGCTGACAAATAAATGTCATTTTGCCTTTAAAACAAGTCTGTTTAATGAGAATTGTTTAATGGTTTCCAGTAGGTAATATTATTTATGGTTGTTTCATAGAATAATTCAAGTTCACAGTGGCATAAATGCCAACTTCCATCAATTGCAAATAGCATACGCTAAACCAGATAATTTAATCCAAAATTGACCAGTTCCAATATATATCCAGCAGAGGGCGACAAAGCATGGCTTCCCATTGACTGCATTTTGCAAAGGAGGTTGTCTTCTTGACTCATACAGTTGAGGGTTCATGGTATTTCAAAAAATGTGCGACGTTTGATCTACTGAATGTAGCCCTCCCTCATATCATATCTTGTCTTCTCTACCTTCCATACAGGCCTTGGCCATGCCTCCCCTCCCTGTCCCCCTCTTCCTGACACTACTACAGCTTGTAGTACTTACTTATGTGAGTGGTGCGGCCTACTACGGACACAAGCAACACCCTCAGCCATACCAGCCGATGCAGCACCTCCAACACATGGGCAAAGAGGGTTTTCCCCAACAACAGTACCTTGGCAAAGAGGTGCCCTATATGCAGTATCCCCACTACAGGAAGGAGCTACCCCAGATTCCCATGCACAAGGGCAAAGAAAATGCTCGTAAAGGGGGCAACTATAATGGTGGCCAAGACAAAGGTGAGAACGTCAACATTTTCAACAAACAGCAATCATGAAGAACCAAGAACATACATTCAGATCTTGAACACATGTGACATGTGACAAGGGCACAAACATTTATTTGTCTTTAATGGCACATAGTAAGTTATACTGTTTCTTGTGCCAGATAGAAATATTAATATTAATGGCAAGTATTTTTACACTCAACTGAGTGTCTATTATGTGTTCATTTGTGCACTTATGATAAACATTGTGCCATTTCAGCAATGTTTTTGCCAACATTTGTCCATTTCATTTTTAATTCATTATTTTTGGTTGAATACTTATTTTATTTCTCACAGGTCAGACAATCCCCAGTGGCGCCGAGGGAATTCCTCAAGGAGAGCCAGGCCCAGCTGGGCCACCTGGACCAGAGGGACCTCCAGGACCTCCTGGACCTCTAGGGAATGGACAGCCAGGGCCTGCAGGACCACCTGGACCTCCTGGTCCACCAGGAGCACCTGGATTAGGCAAACCAGGTTTGCCAGGACTGCTAGGCAAGCCAGGAGGAAATGGTGAGGCTGGACCACAAGGAGAAATGGGCCCAAGGGGTGAAGACGGGCCAGCTGGACAGCCAGGGCCTCAGGGTCCCCCAGGGCCACCTGGGCTACCAGGAATAGGTAAACCCGGGGTACAGGGATTACCAGGTCAGCCAGGGTCCAAGGGAGAGCCAGGTCACAAAGGTCTGCCAGGGCTACCAGGATTACCAGGACCCAAAGGAGACAAAGGGATGGGTCAGCCAGGACAACCTGGTCATAAAGGGCTCCCTGGGCCTCCAGGACCAGCTGGCCCAAGAGGGCTGCCTGGTTTTGGAAAACCTGGGTTGAATGGGGCACCAGGCCCACAAGGACCACCAGGAGAGAAAGGACATCCTGGAGTGCAAGGACCAGCTGGGTCTCCTGGTGAAGGAGGACAGCCTGGCCCACCAGGTCTACCTGGTCATGGAAAGCCAGGTCAAAATGGCTTGCCAGGACAGCCAGGCATGCCAGGTGGGAAAGGTCATCCAGGACCACCGGGTTTGCCAGGAAAGCCAGGACTACCTGGATTTGGTAAACCAGGCCTTCTAGGACCAAAGGGTGATAAAGGTATGGATGGGCCCCCTGGACCTCCAGGACCAAAAGGAGATAAGGGCCACGGAGGACTACCTGGTATGCTTGGACCCCCGGGACCAAATGGTCTACCAGGTGCTCCAGGCCCTATGGGGCCTATTGGAAGTTTAGGTGCACCTGGTCCTAAAGGAGAATGTGGAGAAGGAGGACCTAAAGGGCTTGATGGAGCCAAGGGAGATCCTGGTCTTTCTGGGATACCTGGTAAGGATGGTCTGCCTGGAGAGCCTGGAGAGCCTGGACCAAGAGGTCCACCAGGACCAGTTGGTGCCAAAGGAGATGGTGGGCATAAAGGTCTACCTGGTATCCCTGGTCCTTCAGGACTTCCTGGGCCAAAAGGACAAGGTGGATTACCAGGTGATGTGGGACCTCAAGGTCCTAAAGGAATCCCTGGAATGGATGGTGCAGCAGGACCAATTGGGCCTCCTGGTATTCCAGGGCCAAAAGGAGATAGTGGTTCACCTGGTCCACCAGGCATTGTAGGTGAAGGAAGTCCAGGTCTTAGTGGTCCCATAGGACCCCCAGGGAAAGAGGGCCCATCAGGACCCGCTGGACAACCAGGTCCAGTTGGCCCTCGTGGACCACCAGGCCCACCTGGAGAACCGGGTCTGTCTCCCGACATGGCTGGAGTGCTCTCTGAGATGGGCCCTGGTCTAGATGGTGTTAAGGCTGGTAGTTATGGTAAGAAGGGCAAGTACGGAGGCAATGGGGCAGATGTAATGGGTGCCAGTGGGTTGGAAATGCCAGCATTCACAGCTGTAGCAACAACTCCCTTTCCACCTGTGGGCACTCCAGTCGTCTTTGACAAGCTCTTATACAATGGTCGCCAAAACTACAACACCCAAACAGGAATTTTCACCTGTGACATGCCTGGCATCTATTATTTTGCCTACCACATTCATTGCAAAGGAGCTAATGTGTGGGTGGCTTTGATGAGGAACAATGAGCCAGTGATGTATACATATGATGAATACAAAAAGGGTTTCCTAGATCAAGCATCAGGGAGTGCAGTATTACCTCTACAACCTGGTGACACTGTGTATATTCAGCTGCCCTCAGATCAGGCTTCAGGACTTTATGCTGGGCAGTATGTGCACTCCTCCTTTTCTGGGTATTTGTTATATCCAATGTAAACCCACAAACTGCAGGGAGGGACAAGTTTCAGTGAGAATAAAATGGGAGCATATTTTTGTATAATATAAAACATGATCAAAAATCACCTTAGACTAAGCAGTATGTTTAATGTAAAGTCAACAAACTATTGATCTTGTCAGCAAGGAAGAGAGGAACATTATGGTATGTATATACAGCAGCTGTTTTACAGCATTGCCTTATGGTTGTGTAATTGGGAAAGCAAAGATATTTTCTTTTACAGCTTTGAAGATATAAAAGGCACTCAAAGAACATCTCAAAGATGGCTGCAGATGTATGAAGAGTGCCAAAAAGAATGCAGTTTGTTATTAGGCACAAACATATGAAGGTATGCAAAATAAGATCAAACAAACTTTGCAGTGTCAGATTTTGTTCCTGCACCTCTTCAAAACTGGCAGCTACCCCATGTGGTGAAGAATGTGAAATACAGTACAAAACATGAAAGCATATTCATTTTGGTAGGAAGTTTATATTTTTGCATGCATATAGTTAATAGTTTTTGTCTCTCTATTGATAATGGCAAGCATGATGCAGTAAAAGGTTTGCATTATGGCTGTTTGTACATGTTTTAAAGGTAAACACATTTCTGGTAATGTAACCTGCAATTGACTGAGTTTTGGAAAAATATTAATTGTATACAATCTACTTCTGGTTTTCAATTAATCAATCTCTCAAGCTCCAAAGTTATCAGAAAAGGTTTGGTCAATACAGTGTTGGAGCAACCTAAATGGCTTTCACTTTAGGTGTGGAGGCCCTACATATACTAGGGATAATTGGTATTGGTGGTGAACTATTAATAATGTAGGAGCACAAAAAAAATAGATGGTCAAAATGCAATGACCACACGCATGATACATGTTGCTGACTGAAAACTACTCCCATGAGTGAGATTCACAGAGTAAGAATGTAATATTAATTTTATGTTTAAATGTTTGCATGTTGGCTTATGGGTGTAGTGCTGTAAAGAAAAATGAATTGTACAAAAATGCAAAAGCCAAACAAAAAATTTCCCTGAACTATGAAAACCACTCCATACACTATATCCAACATTACACCACACTTTACAGCATCTCCGTGTAACCAACTAAACTGCAGCATTACGTGCCACATATACACATATATATACACATACACATACACATACATGTATAAGTGCCACATGGTAAATATCAAAAAGCACAGACCCTACCTGTTGTACAGTTGCAATATAATACTCAAAAGGGATTAAACAGTGTTCTAGTCATACCTGCCATTGGAAGAGAAGTCAAACAAATCTCTCTGAGGATCTGATCTAATGACTTTGACTTTCAAAGCAAATCAATATCATTTCAGATAAATAAATTAAAATAAAATGTATTCTTACTTACTGTTTAATTTAAGATGCAACTGATTATATTATGTGACTGTTTTATAAGCCTACTAGTTTTTTGTTGTAATGGCAGTATATTTATACATAAGAGGGTGTCATATTTAGCAAATAATGGATTGTTGTTTTGAAATGAAACACTTCAACCGTGGGACATGGGTGTTATCCAGTCCCTCTGGTGTGATTTGTTTAAAAGTGAGAAAACTAATTAAGTTCCACAGCATCCTTGGTGTGCTACATTTAGTATGTCTTGCTGCCAGGTTTACTGGGAATACAAATGCATTTGTATTACAATTGTTGGATTCAAAGCAAGTATTGAATGTTGCAGAAATTCATAATAACAGTTGTGTCAATAATTTATTATTTTATCTGCTGATCACCTTGATGCAATGACAAGAACATAAAGTATGACAACTTTTAAAGGAAAATAAATGTATATTTCTCCTTTTAACCATGGTGCTAATATTGTCATTGTAACCAAAGATTTTAAAGTCTTAATGTTTCACAGTTGTTATTATTGTCTATGTTGCTTTTTCTAAATAAAATTGTTTAGTTAAAAAAACAGTTTCTGACATCTCTGGTTGACACTTCAAGTGTGAATTCCTCATGTTACATTTACCTGATTGGTTGATGATGTTTTACTCTTTAAGAGAGCTCAATACCAGCAAGATTGATAAGGTAAAACAATGTAACATGTACGACACCAGACGCTCAGTCATCTTTGCTGTAGTTCAAGAGCCACACCATGTGGAGAGTTATGCAGGCGTGCTTTGAAACATTAGCTCATGACTACATTCATTGGTTAGGCCAAATCAAGAACAAAATAAATATATATAGAGGATCTCAAGCAGGCAAAATCAGTATCCTCTTGTAAATCTCTTCTTAAGACTCACTATGTTTTATCTTAATTGAGAGTATTTGTTTTAAACATTTAAATAGATTTAATTTACCTTTATAATTTGTTTAAAATTGGAAAACACTTTTTTACTTTGTCTGGAAAGGTACTATATACATAGGGTAATTATCATTATGATAAAGGTGTCAGCTCTAGCTCAAAGTATGGCGTTATGGTTACAGCTGGTTGTGTGCTGAGAGGAGAGGTGCTGATGCTGAGGTAGGGCAAGCCCTAAATTTCTGCGCATGCGCAGCTCTGTTTACAACATCCGTTTGTCTCATCTTTTGTTCGCACAAATTCAAACAAGGAGCTCAGCCAGATATTAAGGAAATACGCAGCGGTAAGCATCGTTAGCGATCTAAATATTGCATTGTGTCACACTCTATTGTAATTGCTATTGATAAAACGACACTAGCCGAAACATACAGTACAGTACGTATCTGTTTAAAGGTAATGCAGAATTAGGTTAGCTAGCAACAGCAGCTAACGCGCTAGCATGCTTTGAAATCGGTACCACAGCTCAACGTATCTCTCTGAAATGACTAGTTTTCAATGTAATATATTTGTTAGCACGTTGGTATTAGAATTACACTACGGTCTGGCTTGTTGTGGTTGCTTTCATTACATTTTTTACTTGATTTTGTCTCCACTCTGATTGCATCTTTTATATGTCGTAAATTAAACATCTTTGAATATCTTGAATATATTCGGGCTTTGGATTTTGCCCAACAAGCCGTTGGAAAACATCACCTTGGGATTTATGAAATTGTGATGGGCATGTTTCACTTTTTCAGGACCAGACAATGAAATAATTAAAATAATAGTTAGTTGCACCCCGATTTCTATCTGAAACATGATTGGTTTGGTGTGTTAGTAGGGTTCCCTCAAGATGACATCACGTGTTGGTCCCAGAGCGGCTGGTAGCAATGGAGCTGACTTTAAACACAGAGAGAGGGTGGCCCCAGATTACCAAATGAGGCAAGTAACTTTTATCCATTTCTGATATCAGTCATTAAATATAAATGTTATCTCTTCATAGCAAAACTATCAACAAGGATTGCTAACACACATCGCTCTTCTGTTTTACAGTGCATCCCTGAAGTCAGAAGTGCGGAAGTTAAACCTGGTCCATCTTCTCATCTGGCTGCTGGTGGCGGCACAGGTGACCGTCAGCCACTTGAACCTGGTGTCACATGACACGGTGTCCATGCCGTACCAGTGGGAGTACCCCTACCTGCTCAGCCTCCTCCCTCTGCTCTGCAGCAGCCTGTCTCTCCCAAAGAACAATATCAGTTACCTGGTCATATCCATGATCAGTGCCGGGCTGTTTTCCTTTGCACCTCTCATTTATGGTGGAATGGAGATGTTTCCTGTAGCTCAACAGCTCTACCGCCATGGAAAGGCCTACCGCTTCATTTTTGGCTTTTCTGCAGTGACTGTTATGTACCTCATCATGGTGGTTGCTGTTCAAGTGCACGCCTGGCAGTTATATTACATGAAAAAGCTGTTAGACTCATGGTTCAACACCACTCAGGAGAAGAAGAAGAAATAATTGGAGTGAAGAAAGCTGTGACTGGGCAAAACTGTGTTTTTATCTTAATTAATACACAAGTTATGAGTCTTATTTTTTATTATCTACTTATTCATTCATCATTATCATGCAACAGCATACCCTTGACACCAGTGCTCCCTGACACATTGGTGTAAAATAGAGTAAGATGTACAATTTATGCAGGAACCTGTATTTTTCACCCCATTATTTATTTGAGGGTGTATGATAAGTGTCTAGAACACACAATCAGGAGTGGCATTAAAGTAACATCCATAAACATGGCATTCAATTACTTTGTACCCTCTTCATCACCGACTCTAGACTGCAGTGAAGGCATGAATGTTCCTACATTTTGCTTTGCTACTGTATGTGTTAAAGGAAGTAGATTTGCCTTTCTCCTGTTGTCTCTTTCATTAAGTCTACCTCTCATAAGATTTTGTTTTTCAGAATGCAGGTCAACCACTACAAAATAGGTGGCAATTCATTTATTCATTCAGCATCCAAAAGCCAGTTTATTAAACCTGTATACGTGGATAAAATATGCACTAGAAACCAAATAAAGATACAATGAAAGCGATTCTGCTTGTTACATGTTTGATCATCTTTATAGTTAGGTGAGTCAATCACAGGGCACTTTGTTCGAGATGGTATGCGGCTGCGCGCAATGAATGCCACGTACTGGTTGACGTTGACAGTTTGGACGACACTTCCTGATGCTGGCACCCGGGTCTAGCTAGGCTAGCTAACAGATTTGATTTTCACGGTTTGGGGAAACCTGTGAAATACAGCGTGGTCAAGTCGTCTGATTCAGGTAAAAGAGTTGTTGTTTTTTTGGTCCACCTATAATCGCACAACAGTTTCTTTACTCTCCCTGCTTGTGTGGTGTATTGCTAGCTAGCAAGCTAATCGGTTAGCTTAGCAACTAATGTTACTTTCGCTGCGCTGGGAGCTAACGTTACGCTAGCCCGCCCAAACAGGTGTCGAGACTGATTCGTAAGAAGTTACTGACAAAAGATTCACCACTCATCTGTTTTGGTTTTAAGAAAGACAGTTGATACTGAGTTAAGAATATGTTGGTTTACCTAGCTCTGAATGCCTGTTAAAGGTAACGTTAGCTATTACAAGTTACACAGGACACCGCTATTTGCTGACCAATTGCTATAAAGTGAAATTAAGACAGGCTATTTTACTGCAACTCGTAGAAGTATATAGTAGGATTATAACTATATTATTGCTTTTAAGTTTAAATTGTCGCCATTGATACGGCAATGATGGAACGGCCTAGCAAACGTTAGCAGTCACTAGGTTGCTGTTTGTGGGCCACTGACAGATGACTCTGCGATTGAGCGTCTTTTATCATCAGAGTTAGCTCGACTTACCATCTCACAATGCCACTTTAGCGTTTAATTTCTATGCACCAAACGTTAATGTGGGAACGTTAGAGCCAATATCGGTAGAAGTAAGTCTGCTGCCGTCCCCATTTAACATAACTGTATGCTAAACGTTAGCTACCACACAATCCCTAGCATCCAGCCAATTATTCATCTGGCGAGGGCAGTCGAAGCCGTAGCATTTGTGGATTTAAATTCACAGTTGTGTATTTTGTCAAGCCTAGTACATCCGCAGGTAACGTCATAGTTAATCCAGCCGATGACTACACGCGATCATTGAGAGACGATAATTATTACACTGTTGAGGCTAAATTCTCTGAATGTATGAGAAAATGTAAGTTACATTGCAGATCTAAGCGTGCATAACAAACGCAATCTGGGAGTTTAACCTACTTAGCATAAAAATAATCACATTATATTTTTCTAAAAGGTCCACTAAACATTGATTATCTTAACTGGTTGATATTTTTTGGTCAAAGTCCTGTAGTTCTGTAATAACACAATCCGTGCCACCTCACTGGGTGATGTTTGACCCTTAGACTCCGCAGTTCAAGTGAAACTGTACTATTATCACTGCATAGTCTTGATTGGATTGTTAATGTTATTTAAGATAGTCAGTAATAAACATTTCAGGACCCAGCAGGGAGATAGCCTCATTGTTAAAGACTAACTAAATCCTTAGTTAAGGGAAGCTGTCTCCCTCTCTTTATAATTATCACAGATCCTGTGAGGAAGACAATAAAACTGTTACAATAAAGAGGAGCTGCTCATTTCAACATCATCCCATTGTCATTTTAATCATAAGCAAAGAATCTCGCTGCAACCAGTTCACCCTGACCTGAGAGAAAGAGAGAAGGAAAGCTAGGACAATAGGCATGTTGTTGATTGGTTGGTTGTTTTTTAAAACTACCTCTCCTCTGACGCTGGCGGGAGCAGAAGAGGACGGACGGCACCATGAACGGCCAGCTGGACCTGAGCGGGAAGCTCATCATCAAAGCCCAGTTGGGTGACGACATCAGACGCATTCCTATCCACAATGAAGACATTACTTATGACGAACTGGTGCTGATGATGCAGCGTGTCTTCAGGGGAAAGCTGCAGAGCAATGACGAGGTTACCATCAAATACAAGGATGAAGGTGAGTCTGGACAATTAATTACTTACTAATTACTTGTTTTCTTTTAGTATCTTAACATATGTTCAGTGGTAGATTGTTTCCCTTACAGTGAATCATCTGATCTCTCTTTTCTCTTTTGCTAGATGATGATCTCATCACCATCTTCGACAGCTCTGACCTCTCCTTCGCCATCCAGTGCAGTAGAATACTCAAATTGACTTTGTTCGGTAAGATATTAAAGACTTTCCTCCCTTTTGCCCCTTCATAGACATACACCGCCATGCCTCGAGGAATCCAATATGTTTGAAGTCTTAAATCATGTGATTTGCCTCATCATGATGAACTGTAGACTGTTTTTCACATCAGCTGTTACATCAACCAGTCACTGGAGGGCAGTCCAGAACCTCAGCTCATCTCTGCAGTAGTCAGCACTCCCTCCTGACTAATTTGGGGCGGAATTTCCGTGTGTTTCTTAGCGCCGGTTCAGCAAACAAACAAAGTGACAGGCAGTATATGGATGTATTCACAAAGCCCTTGGTGCCAGTTATACTAGTTATTAATCTTAAACTTAAATATGTGCCACCCCGGCTAAATCCACAGTCCTTCAGTAGCACTGTAGCTATGTGACCTTAGGTGTAGACTGTAGAAGAATGAATAAAATTTCCCGAACATGTCATGTTGAGGCCGGCTTTTGTCCGTAGTGAAAACACATTGCATAATTTCATGTTGAAACTACAGAAACTACACACAGAACTTGCAGTTAATGAAGTATTAATCAGTTAAAGAGTATGATTTTGATCAAGGTGGAGCCCAGTAATTACATGACATATACATGCAGTCTTGTGTGTAAATGGTGTTTTCTGTCTGGTTTGGTTACTTAACCTTGACAGAAACGGGATCTTTCAGCATGTTCAGTTACATTTTTTGGTACATTTGGTCTGTTTTGTGAAAGAAACACCTGGTAAGTGTATTCAGTTTTGGTAACTTACAGAATTTGTGGGAATGAAAGCCAAGAAGGCTAAGTTTATGGTGAAGTATATTTCATCCATCCATACCGGCTGAAGGGTCACAGGGTGCTGGAGATTGTGTTGTAGCGATAAGACATGCCATCTGGGACAGTTTTCTTTCAGTCATGTCAAAAGAATGGATGCCCATATACGGTCATGTGCACCACATGACCTGAATACATGTGTTATTGTTAATGTTTAGGAATTATTCAGTTTCCTGTAAATGGTATTCAATTAAAGGCAGGACTGTGTCCCAGTGTTCTAGCTGTTGGATGGTCTGCATTGTGTTTCAGAGCGTTCTCTTTCCTGACAGGATTCACCAGTGTGGGAATGTAGGCCCAAATAAGATAAATTTAATAATATAATCTAGATTTAAAACTCAAAATGGCTCAAAAAAAAAGTTAGAAATACAATAACATGCGCTGTTGTTTCCTGTGCTCTGCTCCCAGTCTGTCCGTCCCCCTGTTGCTGCTATTATTAGCCAGGCAGCAGTAAGACTTTTATTCCACTTCCTTCCAATCAAATGTGAGTCCTGGCTCGTCATTGCATGTCACGACCTCACGTGGAACTTATATGTCGGACACGTGTCGAGATTCAAAGCGAGCGAGAGGAGCTGGAATGTCGTGGCAGCCCGCGTCTCACGACCCCATCCATCTCTGTTCAGCATTATCCAGTCCAACAGAGAAACTTGTGAGAGAAAGGAATGTCCGGAGATCTCCGATCTCACATTCATTTTTCTGCAATGGAAAGCTCGCTTCTCCATCAAGCTGCAGTGGAAAAATTAAGAGTTGAAAGAAGGAAGATTGTGAAGAATTTCGTCTCGTGCAGATTTACAGTGTAATAATGGACCTGTTGGTTTGATTGTTTTCCATTTATTTCATCAAGTCAGCAGGACAAACTAGTGCTCTCTTCCCCAGCATTCCCCAGCTCCATTGTTGGTTAAATGCCTAGCTCGCATGGTGTGATGATGAAGCGCTCAGTCCCTCTGCCATCCCGGCTGCTATTGTGAATGGCTTTGTGGATCCAACCATGTAATGGATGGACTCTGTAATCCCGGGTATTCGAGTGTGTGTGTGTGGTGCAAACAGAATGGGGACAGATCATCATTCATAATGTACACACACTTAGTGTAGAATTAACAGCTTTTCCGGACCAATGAACTGCATAATTCAAGCGTCCACTGTGTTTATTTGAACACGAATAGACGTTACAGTCAGTAGTGCTGTTTTGTGCTGATGACCTATAATTTAATTAACTAAATTTAACAGGGAATACATGTCGGTCTAACAGAGTGGACAACACAGGGGGTCTCTGGCTTTTCATGGGTGTGTAAAAACCAAGAGACATTTACCCTCTCTGTGATATATCGTCAGCTGTCAGTCTCCTACAAACACTTAACTTTTCCTGCCACTTTAGGTTTGGTTTACCATCTGCTGGGCTGTTGACGCATTTCTGTACAGTCTGACCCAGATATTCCTCGCAGCTCATGGCTATAACTCTAGCTCTAGACCATGAGCTATGTCAACGAGCAGTTCAAGTTCATCATTGCCCCAAGAGGGATATGATCGTAATGGATGAGATCCAGATTCAGTAACTTGCAAAAGTGACCCATTTATAAAGGTAAGGACCAGGGGATTGTTCTGTAAAAGCAATCAGGAGTCAAGTTCTATCCATCACCCTCTTTGAGGTCTACCGCACAACTGGAGTCGGCTGTGCAGAGATGGAGAAGACGTTTGATTGCATTCCCCAAGCAAATAAAAATGATTTCTTTTAATTCGCTCACTTGTGTCCCCTCGCTCTTCATCTCTCGTTATCTGCAGTGAATGGTCAGCCACGGCCTTTGGAGTCCAGTCAGGTGAAGTACCTGCGCAGGGAGCTCATTGAGCTCAGGAATAAAGTCAACACCCTCCTTGATAGCCTGGAGCCCCCCACAGAGCATGGTCTGGCTGCTACAGCACTGGACAGTGGTAAGCCCCCCCCCCTCCTACACACACACACACACACAAACATACATATTGGAGGTATTTCTCTGTCAGTGTGTGTGTGTGTTGGCCGGTATGTAACAGAATTGCAGAACTAGGTTTGTCATTAAAAACAGTGTCACCATTGCATAGTTTGTCCACCAGAGAGCACAGACGAGATGATTTTTATATATATACACACACACACACACACACACACACACACACACACACACACACACACACACACACACACACACACACACACTAACATGTCCCACTTTGTATGCATCTTGGTTACAATTCTTTTAAAAAGAAAGTCAAGATTATTTTCTTATGTTAAAACTAAATACTATCAGCCAGATGATCTATGGTTGTCAGATTTGTTTAGTTTTTTTAAAACTGCCAAATATCAACATTATTATTGGCCTCAGAATTCTTAATATTTATCTCTCGGGCTATAAAACATGCACACTTGGCAATTTCTTGACTCATTTGCAGGCTTCTCTACAGCACGTGTGTGCACAACTGCTGCAAATTGTTATAACATGAGAACTCATAACTTCAGCCTATTGGTGAAAAACGCCCTAAACTAAGATTTTAAGTTGAAATGAGTTCACAACTTGTGAACAAATTCCATAGGTAATAATAACAACTTAAGTAAATGACATCCAGAAATATAAGATACAAAGCAAGTGTGTTTTTTAGATCCCAAACTTTGTCTGTTAGGTCTCTTGCTCCCACTGATGGCGACCGCGCAGCCTCCTTAACAAATAACACCCGTTCATATTCCACATGCTCTTGCCTGAATCGCACACTGAGACAGTTTATAAGGGTCAGTCATTGTTGGAATAATTTAATAACTTGTTTTTCTTTTCTTCATATGACAATTTGTCTGGATTTTTACACATTTGTAGCTTTAATTATACACTGGTTTAGTCCAGTTTTATTGTGGTCACTCACACCCACACACACATGAGCACATCTTAAGCAGGAAGACGCCCGTCCCTTGTCATCACAACTGTGACCAAAGCATTTACGTGAGAAACGTGTGTGTGCTCGTGTTACAGTATGCGTGCTGCTGTTTTAAATCTGACTTTGTTCTGCCCTCTCCTGAACAAGTCCATATTCATATGTGATTTGGTGGATTGCAATAAGCAGGGCGGATCTGTAGTTTGTCATCTGGTACCATGCTGAGACAAACAAGTGGATTTGTTATTGTTCAGTCAGTTGCAGGAGACTATAATCAAGCTGTTTTTGTAAGGCGCTGGCAAAGTTCCTTTAAAAATACACAATTAGTGAAGGACACAAACCCTCACACCCGTTGTACTACATGTTTGTTTTAATGGTTTAATAATAAATGTTTTTTATAGTCAACTTAGACTAGTGCAGAATGTTGCGTGCATGCATCTCATTGTTGCCACGTTCCGTCTTCACCTCAGCCGGCTCATAAACATTTCTGTGGCTGTGTTTCCAGAATCGGTGGACGGACGTGAAGGCAAAGTGATGGCGGCAGACCCCTCAGTGAAGCAGGCCACTCCGGTCAGCGCAGCCAGCATGTCGGCCTTCGACCCGTTAAAAAACCAGGACGAGGTCAGCAAGAATGTCATCTCCGCTTTTGGCCTGAGCGAGGACCAAGCCCCAGGTACGGCGCGCTGTCCGGCTGCAAAAGGCCGTTGTTCTGTTTCATCGTACAGCTGTCGTGCAAAGAATTAACAACTCTGCCGTATGTCTGCCCCACCCCCCCCACCACCACCCCGTGTGCCGTCTGAGTAGCTCCCCCAGCCGTTGCACCGGAGGAGCGCTCAGGAACCCCTGACAGCATCGCCTCCTCCTCGTCTGCAGCCCATCAGCCAGGAGTGCCCCCCCAACCGCAGGCTCCCTATCCTGGAGTACAGCAGGGACCCCCAGCTGGCATGGATGGTGAGACGCGTGCGCACAGAGCTACCGTATCCCCAAGAAATCCCCAAATACACTCGTGCCAAATTTCATATAGCATCACTGGTGAACACAAGCAAACACACGCATACTGTGAGGTAGGTACATACACAATAATGGGATAATATCCTGCTGACCACAGGGAGTTGGAGCCCTTGCAGTATGTGCGGTTAAGCAATAAGACTTTGTTTCTTATTCCAACATTACCACCAACGTAGCCTCATAAAAACGTCACCCCCTGTTGAGCGAGTTTGAATGCGTTGCCCTAAACCACCAATCCGAGAGTAGTTCTACCTGGGATCTTTATAAATCTAAGTTAGGAAGCCTAAATATATATCTCCCCTGGTGAGTTTTAGCTGGTATGATTTGATTTTCAGGCCAGGTAGTTAATCTTTAAAACATGCTGCATTAGCAGTGTTGGGTCTTGCAGTAGATGTAACAGTCCGTCACTCTCCTCAAGTTTTTCCCCCAAATCTCCCAAAAGTTAGTCAGTGTCATAATAATTTTCTATAATGTGAAGGTTTGTGTAGAATGAATCAAAAAGGAAATTCAATTTAACTTTATTATCCAAAGAAGGAAATTCATTGGTCACAGGGATAAAAAAAAAAAATACATGGAATCAAATAGAAAAATACACAAAGTTAAACAAAAGTCATATGCACACACACACACACACACACACACACACACACACACTCACACACAGACACAGCTTCCTATATATATATATATATATATATAAAATATCACAGACACGTAAAACTGCAGTTTGTATTATTTATCTTGTGGCGTTCGTATGAGGTCTGCTTCAACTGTGGTCACACACATACAGTACAGTACATCCACACAGGCTGTGACTAAAGGATTTACTCCGCTCACTGTAATCCTACTGTACGTGAGATGTAATTTCATGCCACGCTGACTGTGCTCACTCTGAATTACACACAACTACATGTTCCTGTGTCATTTAGCATATGTACGACAGGCTAGGGTCTAACAATGCACCAGGCTCGACTACACGACCTCTGTTTTAGTTAACTGTGTTGATTAAATTCCACTTAACCTACTACAGGCAGTTATATAGCCCGCGGTTAGATTAGGTGAAATGTTCATGGAGTGGAAGAATATTGTTTTCATACGAGCATAGCGAACTCAAAGAAACTAATACATTAAATTAAAGAAATATATATATATATATATATATATATATATATATGACAAGTTTGCAGTTCAGATTTACAGTTTGCTGCGTGTACTGTTCCCTGTTTCTTGTTTTTGGGATTCACATCCATCGTCGAAGCGTTGAATGAGAAACGATCCCTGAGTCGCACCCCTGTGGAATCTTAATCAACACTGTGTAAACATGAGTATCCACGGAATTAGGGGTTATCTTGCTCAGCAGAGGCCTTATCGCAGCTCTCCCCTGTGTGAGATCTTTAACATGCACATGTTGGACCCAAACCCAAGGTCTAGATGAAGATAAATGAACAAAGGATCAGGCAGCATGTTGGCAAAAACAAGCAAGACTTATTTTACTTAATGCTCTCGGCGCAGTACCAGTCTGGGATCCGGCTCGGGGGTTGGGGGGGTGGTCTTGCATGTCCGTTTACTTTCTCCAAGTATCTCACTCAACATTGGGGGATTCTCTGGCAGGTTTCTCCTTTTTTGTTGTGAAGAAAGTCCCAGGCAGGTGCAGCCACAGCATATGAAGCATATTGTTCATCACGCTGCTGTAAACTGGATTGGATTGTTGTCAGCCTGTGGTTTGGCCCGGGCCGAACGGGGACACCAATGGAGCAGAGGAGATGCGCCTCATTGCACCCCGTGAGAGCCGTAACTTGCTCTCAGAGCAGTCACATGGCTGACTCCCCCTGACCACACCTGCAGCACTGAGCATCAGCACACTACTTCCATTTAGCTGGTGGTTTGTGGTTTGGCCCGGCTGGCGTTGCGGGGCTTACCAGCAGCGCTCGATGAGAGACGGAAGACGTATTCAGTCCGTGTTGCACACAAACATCCAGCTTAACTGCAAGCGGTTTGTGGTTCTTTCTTTTTCCGTCAATAACACAAGGACGAGGAGAAACAACAGACTTTGTTGTCTAATAAGTCATTTGTTTTTGCTGATCTGATGTTTGATTCTGACCGGTGGTCCAGACATCGTGGGGGTCTGACGATCCACCCAAGCTCTGCGTGGGTCCACAGCCTTTTGTGGAATTGTTATTGTTGAGCAATAGTTTCAAGTTGCTGTTGTTTTTTATCAACATTATACCATATGATGGTTGCGTGCAAGTTCTCACCACACATGCCAGAGTAGTGATTCTCATCCAGGGGCACTTTTACCCCAGAGGGTATGAGGAACGATTGTGCTGCAAGGGGGTAAAAAAAAGAAAAAAAGAACAAACATAAAATGTGTGCTTAAGAGGAAAATAAACGCTCACATAGAATTACAAATTGGTGTCAGGCAGATCTTACTGAATGTGTTGTCACAATAACCAGTAAACCACCAGATACAATAAGCTGTATGCCAGATCAAGTTCTTGTTCTTTCAATGTCTCAGATACATATTTAATCAACCTATAAGTAAATATAAGTGTTGGATCGGACAGGATCCAGTTTTAAAGGACTCAGATTGCGTTGCCACTCCACGGGGTGGTAGCACGAGCCAAACTTACTGAAAAAAGAAACCAGGCATAAACATTGACAATTGCAGAATGACTGTAAAAGGAATTGTATTATAATAAATAATGTTAAATGACATCCAGTTTAATATCGGTTCACACGATAACATTTCGAACGAGACTGGCAGTGTGATGAAGGGGGTACTTGAGCTCATCTGACAGGGTTGTGGGGGTCAACCAAAAAAAAAAAAAAGTTTGTTTAACGGAGGCCAAGTGCTGGATGTAGGCAGCCAGATGTGTGGTTTTAAGTAGGCTGACCCGCCCATTAGTGTAGGACTGAGATTCAACTAAAGCGAGCGTGAACCCTGCTGAAGTTCAGCGATGTTTCTACCAGCTCCAGGGGACGTTTCGTGTACCTGATGACGTGGAGGGAGACGAGCAAGAAGATCCTTCCCCCCACAGAGACCCGTGAAGTATCCTCATTACACACACCGGCAGCTCTTGCGAGATACCGTCTTGTAATCTTGCAGCGGGTTGTCAGATGCATCTCCAAGCCCAACGCAGCAACAGGTTCATTCTCCCCTTGTCGGGTCCTCGCGGCCCCTTCATCTCTTTTCTTACCTCCAAGGCGGCAGATGGTTGGAACAGAAAGACGTTAAACGAGATCCTGCCCAGCGTCCTCTCCCACTCAACCCCCGTGTCCTCACATTATTCCTGTCTGGCCGCAGACTGTTTGTCAGTACGACAGCCTCGAGGCAAATCAGAGCAGCCCGTCGATGCACAAGAATTTATAAAAGGTAATACACGAGATCGGATGCCAACTGAGCACATGTGGCCTTTTTTTAAAGCTAGCCTTAAGCTAACTTTTAATGCAATTTAGGTTACTTGTTACCATAAGAATGCTGCTAACAAGATCCATAAGAAGATGGTAAAGATTTCAAGCTGTTGCCTGTCAGATGCTTATAGGCCCCCAGGCAATAATTTACATCTGTGCAAGAAAGAAGGAAACTGTAAACACGTGTATGTAGCTACGGCTCACACATGTGAGGCTCTTTATCAGATGGGCAGATGTGTGTTTGGTGTGAAATATGTATTTAAAAATAGGACCTTGTTCTCATGAGTCCGTCTTTAGGCATGCTTAGAGGTCAGCAGAACTACAGCCGAACTCGTCTTTGTTCCAACTCTGGTTTTTTCTTTTATTCTCCTGAATCATTGCAGCTCTGTCTTCAGTGAGAACCCCTAGTCGTTTCTTTGTCCCATGAGCGCTTAGTAAGCGGGCTCATGGCTGACCTCCTGACTACACTGCAGTGAGAAGAACTCGCTCAGAGCCGAAGGAGTCTTAACGGCCACGCATCCTTTCCACCACTCCTACACTATGCTCGTGATCGATCACAGACCGGGGAGAACAGGAGAAGGAACACATGCCTTCCCGCACAATAAAGACCACGCCGTTCATGTTAAACGTGCTGCCGGTGAGGTAGCAGATGGTTGCCACGTCACTGCAGAACGTATAAAAAGACACTAAAGAGGTTCTACGTTTCTAGTTCAATATTTAGTTTTCTCGTTTTCTGGTTTTGCTGGTTCGTTGAGCTTCAGCTGCAAAGTCCATTTTCTTTAGGACTATACACTGGATGTGCTCCTTTGAACGATTGGATACAAAATGCGATGGAGTGCATTGAGGTTCTTTGATAGGAGTTCATAATCTTTTTTCAGCTTTGCTTTGTTCAGACTCACATCCGCACCGGTTTTACCAGCGCCTGAGAAACCAGTGAACCCCGGTGCAGCCCTCTTTCATTATGCCTTCTCCCTCTGCTGTGTGTCGTAACCCCGATTCGTATGCCAGGCAGGAGATTTGGGAGTAAGATTTAGGCCTCGTTAAGGGAGAACACTACTTTGCCAAGCCTCCGCATGTTTGCTGAACACTCCGGCGTTCAGTGGAAAACTTGATGAGCAAATTTAAAATAATAAGGGGAATAAAAGGTTCCATGTTTTTGAAACGAGATATTCCTGATTGTCATGCTACGTGATGTGCCAGGCTTTCTTGGAAATTCAGAGCTCTTTCAAGAATTTGAAATTTAAGGCATATCACTGAGATGACTGGAGTCACAGAGAGATAATGGGGACCGTCCTCCATACGTGCACGTATGCAGTGTGCGCTGGTGAAGTCATAGTTAATAATAGTGCAACAGGAAGTCACTGTCTGCAAACATAGACATGTCTGGTGGTGCAGAGGACGACTTCTCGTCCTGATGCAGGGAAAGTTATTAATGTCTGTGTGCTGATAGTTTCTCTGTAGTGGATACATATGTCAGCTTCAGTTTTTAATGATTGCGTCGTTGTGTGTGTGCACACTTAGGCACCTACATGCTGCCCTCTGCCTCGGAGCCAGTTCTTACTGTAATGTGCCGCAGAGAGCTGTCTCTGTGTACCGGACTTTTAGCAACAAATAGTTGTATCAGAGTGGTTGCAGCTGTTTTCATTGAAGCAGTCGTGTGTTATTCTTTCCAGATGCACAGGTGTTTCTGTGAAAATACAAAGACTCCAGTTACACCAATTTACTTCATGCATCTTTGATAGCCATCTGATAAAAAAAATAAATAAATAAAAAAGCAAATTGTGAATGCTACCAAGAAGCATTCAAGATGAATTTGCCATCCAGTTGCATTATGGTTTTATGTTAAAAGGTTTTCATACAGAAAGCTGTAGTGTATAGTTGTAGTTGTAGATTGTTGTAACTAAACTCCTTAAATGCAGAAGTTCTCATGGTCAAAACCAAGATTTGTGATCTGACCAACAGAGACGCATGTATGTCACTATGTCTAAATAAAAAGTGTTTTAAATCTGGATTTCATCTATTTATGAGACACTTGGATATAATCGATAGTGGCTTGTATGGTATTGAATATCTTTTTTTGTATGTACTGATTTAGCTTGTCCCTGTCTCTTCAGGTCAGGTGTACCAGCAGTACCAGGCTCCAGGTGGATACCCGCCTCAGCAACCAGGTGCCCCGCCGCAGCAACAGTACGGTATGCAGTATTCTGGTAAGAGTGAAAACTGGTCAGGACATAAAGAGAAAAAACGGTAGCTGCTGTGTTGTGAAGAAAGGCGGTTCTCTTTCCTCTCTCGGGTGAATTAAAGAGACTCCCTCCCTCTCTCTGCAGGATACAGCACTCAGCCCGGAGCCCCTCAGCCTGGCCCCCCGCAGCCACAGCAGCAGCAGCCGCAGCAGCCGCAGCCACAACCGCAGCAGTTTCAGAACTACGCGCCCCCTTCCTCCCAGGCTCCGGCCCCCGGTCCGGCTCCAGGGTTCCAGGGTGGCCAGCAGCAGCCCCATCCGTCTCAGGGAGCCCAGCAGTATCCACCAGGAGCCTTCCCTCCCCAAAACTATACTTCCCAGGCCTCCCAGCCTGCCAACTACAGCCTGCCACCCAGTTCCCAGCCTGCCTCAGGGTACCAACCCCGCCCGGCATACACCCCTCCACCAGGCAGCACCGTCACCCCTCCACCAGGCGCTGCTAACCCATACGCCCGCAACCGCCCCCCTTACGGCCAGGGCTACGCTCAGCCAGGCCCTGGATACCGGTAAAAGAGGATAGCGGATGTTACTGATCCTCACAGCCCTCCCCAAACCCTGTCCCCCTATATGTGGCTCCAACTGTTTGGAGCGGGCGCAGGAAGTGTGGTTTACTTCTGTGCACCCGCCTCCCCCCCCTCGTACAAATATCAAGTCCAAATATGAAACAAGCAACCCCCCTAGTCTGATGGTTAGTGTTTGTATGCTGTCAATCCAACATGCCGCTCTGTTCTGGCCCTGGTGTGTGTTCCTTGTGTTATATTTTCCCCCTCTTCTCCCGTCACCACCACCAACGTCGGCTCTGCCCTCTTGTGTCCGTCATGGTGAAAATGTAAGCGGTCTGTATGCACACACCTGGGAGACCAAAACAGGCTGTTGCAAAAACTGTTTGTTGTTCTTTTCGTGGTAACGCTTCATTTTGCGACTGAGATCAGCATCCACATTGATCATTTGTCACACCCGTCGATGGCGAGCATCTCAACCGGTTGTTGAGTCTGCTGTGTATAGATGCATTTACAAGACACTATCTAAATGAAAAGTTACCCCCTTTGCCTGTTTTTAGTTTTTCTTTATTTGATCAATTTCACCACCATGTTGGTATTAATGATGTGTCAATGAAACTGCCCCATGTTGGGAACACTAGCTAAGTGATGGCTCATGGGAGGTATAGATCCCATTGTCATGAAGACGGCTTCTTTTGTTTAGCTTCTTATATCACCTCCCAGTAAAGCTTGCTATTCCTCTCTCTCTTTATCTTATCACTGGTTTTTACTAATTAATTCCACCTTCAAGTGAGATTAGTTGTTTATGTATAAACTGTAACATTTTTTTCTTGAACCTAATAAATGATTGAGACCCAGTTGGAGTCCTTTTAATCTTTTTGTTTTGATATAGTGTTGCTCTTGGACCCACGCTGTCTTTTCTGTCTCTCTCTTTGTGGTTTCTGAGTTCATGTCTCTGTTAAGTTTGGCTTCGCTCTTCCTCTTCTCTCCCACCAACAGTTGGAAAACTGTGGTAATGCTGGTATTCCTATTTTGTTTTCCTGCCTGTGGGTTGTGGTTGGCTGGGACATGTGGCAGGCCAGTATGCGGTTGATTTTTCATGTCAAACTGTCTCACTGAGTGAGAAGAATTGAGCGCAGTGTTTATTGAGAAGTGTGTTTAGCTTTGCTCTTCACAGAGTCTGTGCCAAAATTAAATCTTTTATTTTTATTATGTTTTTGTCCACTGTAAATGGTGGGCAATATTGATTGTTAGCCTAATATTAGGAATTTATGAAATCTGCTTAATGTCAACCTCTGGAGCAGAAGTTCCAGGCTTTGGAGTTGAACGCCTTTCCTCCTCGTGTATCCAGAACTAAACACGGTGCAGGACTTTTGTGCAAAAGTCATTACACAAACTTGACTCGTGGCTATCGAATCCGCATTGTGTGAACTCGTCAGTGGTGCAACATCCCTTAAAGGAAAAGCAGGACAGTTTGGGAAATATGTTTAGGCTAGTTTTAGATGGAGGGCATGCGTGCTTATATCTGTATGCTAAGTATGAGGCTACCATCAGCAGCCGGCTAACTTAGCTTAGCACAAAGCTGCACAGGGGTAAGCAGCTAACCTGGCTCTGTCCAAAGCAACACAGCTGAGTTACCTGCATCACTAAAGCTCAGTAATTCTTATGTAACATCTGGTTTAATCCATACGATTGGTGGTGGTAGAGAGATTTTGTTGACATAGCCAGGCTAGCTGTTTCACCCTGTTCCCAGTCTTTGCACTGAGCTAAGTTATGGTAGCTTCATATTTTCCAAACAAACATGTCATCTGGCTAACTCTTGCCAAGAAAGCACAGAGGTGCGAGAGATTTTTTCCATCATTTCTCACTTTGCCGTGAACATAAAAAGCATTTAAGTCAAATGGAAATGAATGTCAGTAAATACAGAAACAAGATTTATTGCTGAAAACATACATTGTGCATCAAAAACAGCCGCAGTAAGTTTGAACACAAAAACATAAATTATGTAATTTGCTTTTGTCAATTCCACATTGAAGCTCAGTTTGATCTATCATTTTTATATATATTTTATTTTATAAAATTAAAGGACAATACTGCACAAATATTCAAAAAGAAATCTTTAAGTGACTCCATAAAAACTTTGGACAACAGATCAACAATTTGGCTAAACCTGTTTTGTCTTTTACCTGAAATGTATCAAACTATATGATCCCTGGTATACAAATTGTATTTCACACCATATACATATATGAACGGAGGTTTAATACTGTGCAAACTGCAACTGCTAATAATCCCTTAGGGTCAGCAGCAGAAGGTCAATTCTGCATGTCTGTGTGTCCTTGTATTTTACATTGTCCAAATGTACAATGAAAGTATGATTGGCACCTTTCTGTACACAAATGACCAAAGTGTGTGCTCGCTGACATGCAAGTTTTGGGAACTGTTTTTACTTTCTCATCTCAAAAGCACGAGCACACACAGAATATTCAATAACGATCCCCTTGATAAATAATATCATACAAGTTATTACACTTTGGGAGCCAGCTTCCCAACATTTTCTCTGTGATTACTGTATATTCAACATTTTGGTTCACTCAAACCCCTGCATCCTTTCATCCGTCGTGACATTTTTTGATAAATACAGAAATTAAGACCAACGTTACAAATGCACTCGAGTTTTTTGTCCTGTACAGGTTCATACCTGGAAGAGTAGGTTCAAACAGACAGACCCATCTACAGTGTCCATGGTAACATGAAAGAAAGGCCCACCTCCCTTCAGGCCTAGTAAGGCGTCTTCTTCTTCTTCTTCCTCACCATCAAGGAAGTCATCTTTCCTGGACAGCCCTGTGGGGTATTTACCACTTCCCAGGTATGGGTGTGCCACACTCGTACCAGCCTACATAAGTAACGTGTGACTTCCCTCCAATTTCTCCAAAGTGGACCGGTTCCTGTCTCATCGCTCTATAAAACCCTGATACAAAGACACAGGAGGAATAAGAGTCTACATAATTAAAGACTTGTGAATGATCGGTTAAAGAGTGTGGCTAACCACAATACCTGGCCTGCTTGGTAGCTGGTCAGCGAACATCTGGCTGCCGGTCCGTCCGTCCAGGAAGGAGTCCACAAATTGACAATGGTCCTCACCGTGCCCCGTCTGATCTCCAATGTTGTAGAACTTCCCTACAGGGAGGACAGAAGAAGTACGTTTTTGGGGTATGTAAAGAAATCCAACAAAATGATCAATAATCCATCTGAGAGTTCATACTTGTGACTCGGAAGCTTTTAAATATTCTCTTAACAGTTTTGTTTCATGCTGTTGTGTGTTGGTTTAGCAACATTTCTGCCAATGATAGGAACAGGATTAACATGTTTAGCAAAAAGGTTGGTTCTACTCCCGATTCATAACAAAACAAAAAGGAAAGAACCAGGAAGTTCCCTTGTTTGGTGTCTGAAACATGAGGAGGGACCAGTTATAGATGACATGATGAAGGTGGTCCTTAGTGACCACAACTTTAGACTGAAATTGATTATTGATCATTGTTTTCTGAGATATGGGTTGTATTTTTTTAAATAATTTTCAAGGTTTTAGTTCATATTTATTGCCTGTTTTACTGGTCCCCTTTTTTGGTGCATAACTTACGTTTGGCCATTCATTTATTTATTGATCCATTGTATTAAATTAATAGTTTTTCATTTAGTGGGTAGGAGGGCTCCTGTCCTCTTGTGTTACTTTGTTGTGGCAGTATGTTTTTCTCATGTTGACGGCTGTGACATCTTTGTTATTTGTCATTGTGCATAGGCCAACAAACTAGTTTGCCCTCTGGGGATTAATAAAGTTATCTAATCAAGCTTCATATTAATGATTAATCATCACAATTGATTAATGTTACACTGAACCAGCCCAGTCCTTTATGTTTCGGCCTGTAATTACCATTGAGAGCGTCACTCAGGTAAATCTTGTATCTCAGGGAGTTGCAGAGCTGGATTCCCACAAACTTCCGGTACCAAGTTCTCTTTATGTACTGCTTTCCACTGCATTCAGAGTAGGCATCGGATTTAAATGGGAACTGAGTCCAGATGGCATCTTTGCCTGTGAGGAAATAATTAGAAGCGAAAGCTTAATATCCTTGTTTGTTATCTGTATAAACTTGATCCAAAATTGGGGACGGTTAAACATTTTTTTAAAAACATTTTTCAATTTTGACAAAAATACAAAATTCACCTGAAACATGTTCGCTCACTCGGGGATCCGCTACAAAAGGTGAGAGAGAGTTGCAATGAACATCGTCATCAGAACAATTGAACACACACACCCGGGAGACATCTTGGATTTGTGTGCTAGACAAACCCAGACTTGTATCGGAGCCCGTTCGGAACAGTATTTACACTGTTCAGCCCCAACAGGCTGGGATTTGATTGTACGAGGGCAGGAGGCCAATTAAGCAACGCATTCCCCTCTTCGTGTTGTCATTGTGAGTTTTTAAACACAACATTCAATGAACCTGGCTGTTCTTCAGCTGCTTTACGACGAATTTAGCTTCCCAGAGCGCTCTGATCACCAGGCGGATGATATGCCGTCGTTAGAAACGAGCCTCCGAGTACATCTGGTGAGCTGACACGATTCTTGAGGGTTAATCAGTCCGACCTCAGTGCCATGTTAAAATCATTAGACTAACAACTGCCTAACAGCCCACCTTCAGATTCAAAGCAATGCTAATCACTGCCTGATAATTGGCAATGTATACAGTGGCAACTCATTTGTCTGTTCTGTCGGAGCAAATACATCAGGGTTTTCCTTCCTGTATGACTTGTATGACTTTATTGGATTAGATGGTTTGTAAAACTTGCCTGATTCTGTGCTAAAAGACACGGGATCACTGGAGGGTCCTGTTCCCAGCTCATTCTTTGGCGTTACCTTGAATTCGTAACTGAAATAAAATAGAAAAATAAAAAGGGAATGAAAGGCAGAATCCAAGTTTTGAGGTCTAATATTTTCATGCCTTTGACAGCTGAGAATGCCCCCCCCCCCTCCCCCCCTCTCAAACATACACACAAAGCTGATGGCTATTCCATGTGCTGCTTTCAGATGTCCTGGCAATAGTTCGGCCAGAAAAACCAAGCCAGGAGAGGGTTCTGGTGAGTTTTGAGACTCCAGATGCTGAGATCTAATTAAAAACTCAGTGACCCTCTCCACCCAGATTTCCTCAGCGTTTCTCTGACTTTGGTCATTTTGTATGAGCAAAACGAAACATGACTCTCTGCAGGGGCTGCAGGAGTACAAATGAATCCGATACCTTTGAAAGTGGCACACTAATTCCCATTTGTCCGAGTCCCGTACCTGCTCTCTGGTTTGAGATTCTCCACGGCTGTGTGTGTCTGGTTGGTGGTCAGTATGGACACTTCCTCTCCATTTGGTCCTTTAGCGGTGGATACAACCTCATACTCTGAAAAAGATGCCAGAATATTAGGTTGCTTTTAATAACACAAATTGTTACAAACCTTAATTGCAGTCAGTTAATTACAACCCTTTATTAAGTCTGGATTAAAACAAATTGCTTCCTTGTCCACAGAAGTGCTCAGCAAGTATAACAGGGTCCAAGCACCCTGACGCAATTCAGGCCCACAGGTTCACTGACCCAAGCCAATTGGGAAGCCGAGAGCATCACTGAATAGGGCGTTGAACCTCCGTTTGGTTTAAGTTTTTCATCAAAAATGTCAACCTTTCGTTTGTATCCACCGTACCTCTGGTTTCATTGTCAGATTCATCCCAGTCAAGAATGACAAAAGACGGGCAGCCCTCCACAGTAACCACCGTGAGGTTGGAGGGAGGTATGCGGGGAGGACCGGTCACGTTCAGATCACTGCCCTCCTCGTCAGGGAAGTAAGTGAGGGAGGAGGTGATCGAGCACGGCTCATTTGGCTTCTTATCTGTCTTGTAGATCACATGAGGAGCTGTGGGCAGGCACAACGACAACAGCAGTTATTTATTTATGTATGCCGCCTTTTCCACTCTGATGATTTTAGTGACACAGCATTTGAACCTGGAGTGGAGATGTAAAACGACCCTCTTACCTACAAAGCGCTTCTTGCCCATGATGTCCACCTCTGACGCAGGCAAGGGCCTGAATATGGAGGAGTTTTCATTCATGTCAAAACGACTGCCTGAAAAGGAATCAGGAGAGAGAAGCTGGGGTTAGATTTGCCAGCAGTCCCTGGCAGCTCTCTCTGTCCTCATTCTGACAGCTCTGACCCACGGCAACGACCAGCCAACCCAGCACCTGCTCTGGCCTGCAGCTCGGGCTCTTAATATCCAAAATGTTGTGATTTCTTTCTTACTACTACTTCTACACACACCTGCACGCTGCATCACCATTATCTTCTGATTATTATCCCATGCATGCATTATCAAAAAGTCAAAAAGCCTTTTCAATCACATGTTTTTCTCACATTGAAACCTGCAGGAAAAACTGAGCTACTCAATTTTTGCCTGCAGGTTATAACTTTCCTCCTAAGATGCATTGAAAGCTGTGTAACTCATACTGTTTACTGCCGGGGCGGAGGTGGTTGTCTGCTGTCGGCGCTCTTGCTTGGGCTTGGCTGTGACCAGAGGGAATGGCTTCAAGATGGACTCCTTGTCTCCTTGTTTCAGGTCCATGGGTTTATCTGAGGACAGAGCAAGAGGAGGAGGAGAGATCAGTTCTTCACCCTCGTCATCTGATTCAGTCACACACAGTTGTGATCCATCTGCTTTGGCCATCCTCACTGAGCAACTCAGTGGTCTTTTCCTGGCTGCTGAAAGATCAGGGATTGCTTGATGAGTAATATCTCCTGTGCACTTTAAAGGGGAAAAAGGTCTGCCAGAATACATCTGCTGAGACCAAGGATGCCCAGATGCTCAGAACCATGCACTTACTCTCACACACAGGCTTTGTGCACACGAGTACACTGAATGAGGAGGGAGAGAGACAGAGTGACAGAGAGAACAGTGAGTAAAACTCAGAAAGCTGAGAAAAAACAACAAAAACACTGAGATGAGCTGTAATGTTTTTCATTAGTAAACTGTAAATTTTATTGCATGCTACTTTGGGAGATGTTAGCATTGTTTATTTGCAGAAGATAGCTTAAGACAGAGGTTCTCAAACTATAATAGAGGGCGTAGAGGCATTGCAGCCAAGACGTACTTGACCATGTGGAAATATGTGTTGTGGAACTAATGTTGAATAAATCTGACTCATGTGGGACTAATAAATAAAAACAAATGCTTTTACTTTAGCAAGGCCATAAAGACTGAGTTTGAAGCTTCATTCACACAACAAAACAACACAACAGATTTTTAAGAGAAAAAGGAAAACGTGGTGAGGAATCATGTCAAAAGAAGTCAAGATAACACACAAAAAAAGCTTTTTTTGTTTCAGGTTCACTGTCAGCAAAGCAAACACACTGTGTGCCCTTTTGTGTCTTCAAACTCTGGCAGTTTAAAGGAATAGTTCAACATTTTGGGAAATATGCTTTACTGCTTTCTTGGCGAAGCTACTGCCAGCCTGTTAGCTTAGCTTAGCACAAAGACTGGTAACAGGGTGAAACAGACATGAGTCTTCTCATCTACCTCTAGGCAAGAAAAAAAAAACAATAACAATTTGGCTGGTTTTGTTATCTCCAATATAATAAATGGTTGATACAACTGATATCTGTTCACGGAGGGGTGGGAGACATGAAGTGTTTTCTGCGTCTGAGAACCTCTGACTTAAGAAGCAGCCTAAGTAAGTCAAGCCTTCCGCTAGGCTTTCTGTTGTGTGTGTAATGACAGTATACAGGACAAGGTGCAGCAGTGCTCAGTCATCAGTGCATTTATCAGTGTTGCCCTCACCATGGTCACTAGGCTTCCCCACCAGGTTGGGTTTCTTGTTGACAGGAATAGGGGAATGCAGAACTGCAGGGAATTGTGGGAAACAAGAGTCCATTTCAGATTAAGAATCACATTGAAATGGAACAGGTGGTCTGCAGTGAAGAAGAGATACAAAACTGAAAACAAGTCTTGTTGGTTATTTTAATAGTGCAATAATGATGAAAGAATGTTTATAGATCAAAAAGAGGGAGCAGAGCAGAGGTCCGCAGTAATACTGTGTGCTGAAAAATGAGTGTACAAAAACAGGCATGATACAAGCAACAATAAAGCACATAAAGGAAAGCAGATTGCATGTGAAATGCTGAAAAGTCACTTTGTGAAGCGCTGCCACAGAGCGCTGCCATGGTCTATGACTAATGAAAACCATGGCTGTGTTTAAAAACCTTGAAACTATAAAGCTTTAACCGCTCACCCCAAAATCCCCAAAAGAATAACAGGAATTAAAAAATCCTTAGTGAACCCTAAACAGGAAAGTAAAGTAGCAGAATCGATAATGTTGTTGTGGGAGTTTGACTCTCTTCTGTAAAATCTTATTTTGGATCGCATACAGTTTGACCACTAAATTTTCCACAAAATTCCTGAAGAGAAAACAATAAAGATCAGGCCATGCCATGAGATGAAGACCAAACTGTTTAAATGTTTAAACTCCCTTCGCTATTTGTCATTTTCTTATCTCAGTAATTAATTAATGGTCATTCTGTTGACACCATTCTGCAATTGTCCAATTGTTGAGGCCAAAACACCTCAAAAACATTTCTCTTGGATTTGTTTCCTCCCTGGAGCTGACCTTCCCCTTGTCGGCATAAATCAGTGATCTCTGGCATCTACTCCCAAGAAGAAGTTGAGGATATCAAGACAAACTGAAACAACATCTGCCAACAGGTCTCACTGATTAACACTGAGAATACATTCTAGGAGTGCCTCTGACTCACACATGGTCAAACTGACAGCTAATGGCAAACATATGTTAGAGACATAAAGTCACACAATATGGTGATCCAGTAATTCAAATGCCAGTCTCAAGATGTAAAAGAACAAAAGACAGGGGTATGTGAAGTGAAGAACTGACAGCTCAAAAGAGTGATGGTCATGGTTAACTGGGAGGGAAATGGGAACGAGCCATGGTGATGCAATGTGATAAGATGTGATGTCAACAATACACATGTCAACAAATGTATACAATATGATCTGGTATGAGTACAGTTTCTACAGCGCGTGTGTTTGCGGTCGCACAATTATCCCCTCAAACAGCAGGCAGAGCCTCTGATGTGCCAAAGGCCTCAAGACTCGGATCTGTGATGTAAAACAGCAGCGGCGCTGTGAGCGCTGGTTTCTGTCAGATAACGTCCTCTTCTGGGCGAGCATTTGAAAATATGTGCAATCAAAACACAGAGATATATTTTCCGACTAGAAAAATATTCCCACTGAAATGCATACCAGTGTCTCACATATCTGGGGTTGTTGTATGTTGCAACACACTCGGATATTCATGGATGGGATATCATGGATGGACACTGCCCATCACACACACCTGCAGTCCACTATAAGCACAGCTTTTAAACAAATTCAAGTTGAAATGCCAAAGTGAAACATAGCTCTATAAAACTATCGAGGACACGCTCTAATTCACGCAGTAAAAAAACTCGGCGCCAGCTTTTGTGTACAATACAAAGCTGCAACGTGCTGAAGTAAGAAGTAAGAAGTAATAATGATACTATTTTGTTGCATTTCTTTTTTTTTTTTGAAAGGTATGAGCATTATTAGGTGCTTTGTTTTTAGATGTGTTAGGTGGCAGACAAAACTACTATTCTTTTTTCTAGAGTTGCTTCCAGAGTGCCTTGTGACTCCTTGAAGACCTCTGAAACCTCTCTGAAATGTTCCAGAAATAACACACACCAGCTGTGACATGGAACTCAAGCACAACCTCTCTTCACAGCTCCAAACAACAAGGAGTGAGTGGAGCGTCACCATTAATACATGTGGTCCAGACGTGGTTTGTATTACTACTTGAGATGGATTCAATTACTCTAATTAACCGAGACTGCCTGGCAGAATGGAAACAATGTGATTGTCCAAAAAAAGGGCAAACCACATTCACCTTTCACAACAACGAGGCTAAAGCTATTCTCAAACTAATTCAAACCAGTTCCTGATTACAGGTCCGTGTGTGGTAGACTAAATAATGTGGAGAGAACAGGTATATGCCAAAATTAGAATTATATGGCTTCAGTCTCAGTCATGTATGAGCTACTGGGACCATACGTATTGGACAACACAGACCACGACCAGACACAAAACGTCACGCTGACAGACAAGTTGAAAATTACAAAGCATGAGAGGATTGTGACAAAAAGGACAGATCAGTGTGACTGTGTGGGACGGGACATTACAATGCCTCTTAGGTTAGTGAGTGAGGAACGTTGAAAGGTGATTATCTTGGTTTGTCTTTACCGGGATTCTCTTTGGACCACAGCACAGGTTTAGGAAGAGCATTGCCCCTATGATGCGCCCCATCGGCTGTTGGAGGGAGAAAAAGGTCTGTTATAAAAGGTTTTGTGTCACCGGGACAAACACACTAATACCAAATACGAAGAAAGTCAAAACTTTTTGTCTTTCTTTAATATTTTTGTACTGTCCAATGTCAGTGACAACAAAGCTGGAGACTTGTTTGTGTTTTCAATCTGGTTTTACAGATGTTCTGGATACACAAATGGAATTGCGATGACTTTAAAACATAAATTCTATCATTTGACATTTCTCACTCTCTATTCTTCTGTAACTCTTTGGGGAGTGTGCGGGTGTGTTTTACAGAGAAAGAGATAAAGAGAGAGAAAGAAAAAGAAACTGGCTGTGGCGGCTGAACTGTCTGCATAGTGCTTGGCTTGGCATGGTTGGTGTAAAATGTGGTGTGTCCTGGCCAGTTCTGTGGCCAGACTTCCCACCCGGCCAGCAAGAGGGACCGTAAATCATGTTAACGATCCTGACCCCAGAGACGCCATTGCTGCCCGCTGGGTAAAGCTGTGAAATACAAACCGAGCACATGTGGCAGAGCGTGGAGAACATATGGACTGTAGGAGGAGGTGAAGCAGAAGATCGAGCAAGGGAAGGAGAAAAGCACAAACATCAAAATGTCTATTGTATGCATTCATGTGCTAAACCAAGAACTGTGAGTTTGTCTTCTTCTGTTGATTCACAGCTGCAGAAGAGAGCGTGAGAGAGTGCAGACAGGAGAGGATATCCCGAGGTAGATACTTGGAAAGAGAGAGTGAGAGGAAGGGAAGTGAGTACTCCATTACCCCCAGGTGTGCTGGAGCTGTGAGAGGAGGTGAATGTCTTGGATGGAGGAAATGCTCTGACACGATTGCCATGAGGAGGAACCCGGATGCGAGACAGCGTGTTGTTTCTTTTTGATTGAGGAACTGATGAGCTAATGGATGGTCTGAGGACACCAGTACCTAGATGAGCAGAAAGGCAATTAGGGAGGTTAGGGATGATCCACTTCTGAGCTTGACAGCTTTACCTAGATAGAATAATGACATAGACAATGAATGAAATGACAGAGAGGAATAAATGAAATCAAAAGCTAGCCAGACTGCTCTGGTTGTGAGTGGGCAGGGGTGAGGTGAGTGTGCTGGGCTGAAAATGGAGGCACACATTGAGACAGGGATAATGGTGGGGTGGGGGGTGTAGGGTGGTAGGATGGAGATGGAGATGGGGAAGCAGTGACATCATCCAATGGTGTGAAGTACAACTGAAAGCACTGGGTTCCACGTGACTTGACGAAAGCAGAGATGGTAATGGGACAAGGTTTCATGGTGTTTACCCTGATTCTTACTACCAGCCTTCTCTGTAGCCAGGGCAGGTCTTGGTAGAGGCTTGCCCTCTCCTGGTGGACTAGAAGCTGTATGAAAGAAAACTCACTATTTATTTAAGATAATATGTATATGAATATATTTTTGATTTTTAAAGGGGGCATATCCTACCCTTATCTGTTACAACACATGATGTTGGTTTTAAATTAGTTCAGCTAGAAAGGGTATTTGTTGTGATCATGATTTCCCTGAAGAGCAGTTAAGACAATCCTGAACTCTGACTGGAGGACCAATTTAAATGGCTTGTGTATATGAACTCTGACTTTGTTTTACCAATTGACAACATTTGATTATGGTTTGGAAGAGTAGCGAGTATAGATTTTCAGCAACTCACCGGGATTAGCTGAAAATCTGTGGAATTGAATAACCAGATTCTGATTTTCTGATCTCTATACATTTTGACAATTCTTTCTTAAAAGCTTAACACAAACACAACAGAAAAATCAATCAATATGCCCCTTTTAAAATGTAATTTTAGATAAGTTCTCAATACTTGATTGTGTGGATTGGTGATGACAAAAAGTATGGTCTTTACCCGTAGGAACTGCCTGCCTTGGGGAGACCTTGGTGGGATCAGTGAAGGTCCTGGTCTGAGACGGAAACTGAATCCCAGGTTCAGGTTGTGGTTGGGACCTAGATGGATGGTGTGGCTTGGGTTCAAGTTGGGACTGAGCCTGGGCTTTTGGTGGAGGTTGTGATTGGGGAATGGGTTGTGAGGGAGGTAGAGATTGGGACTGAGTCTTTGTTGGAGGTGGTGATTGGGGCTTTGGTTGCTTTCTTGGTCGAAATGGTGGTTGCGGCTTGACTTGTCTATTTGGTTGAGGCCGTCTTTTCGGCTTGGGTTGGAAATAATTGGTCTTTGGTTTAGCTGTTGGTTGGGCCTTAGACTGCTGCTTTGTGGTTACTTGAGGCTTTGGGTTGGGTTTTAGGTGAGGTTGTGGCTGAGGCTGTGGGTTGATCTTAGTTTGAGGTGGTGCTTGGGTTTGTGGATATTGTGGTTGAGGTTGGGGCTGGACGTGAATCTTTGGTAGTGCTTGCTTAGGTATATGATGGTGTGTTGGTTGTGGTGTTTGAGGATGTGCCAAAGGTGTGGCCTGGGGAGTTGGTGGTACTTGAGGCTGGGTCTGGGTCTTTAGATGCGATTCAGGATGGGTCTGGTGTTTGGGCTGGAGTGTTGGTTGGGGTTGTGGTTCAGCCTGGAGCTGGGTTGTGGTTTGAGGCTGTGATTGGGGACGTGGCTTTGGCCGAGACTCTAACTGAGATAGGGTCTGGAGTTTGGGCTGATGAGTTGGTTGGGGTTGTGATTCAGATTGGTTGTGGGGTATGGGATTAGGTGTTAGTTGGGGTTGTGACTGAGTTTGGGGCTGGAGTATGAGCTGGGATATGGGCTGGGATGTTGGCTGGGGTTGTGGTTGGGTCTGGGTTATGGGCTGGGAGGTTGATTGGGTTTGTGGTTGCATTTGGAAAAGAGGTTTTTTTTGTGGTCGATACTGTGGGTGGAGCTGGGGGTTCGTTTGAGGTTGTGCATGAGGTTGGGACTGGGGCTTTTGTTGTGGTTGACTCAGAGGATGCCCTCCATGTTTCTCCACATTTGTCTGGGGGACTGGCACAGAAGCCATGGTGGCTGTAATATGTAGTGGAGGACGGAGCTTTGGAGCTAATGGGACCTCCAGGAAATGAGGCAAGACAGATCTGGAGAGGTCTCCTCCTCCTCCTGGGTTGTGTGAGAGAGAGAAAATATGGCCATGAAGCCACAATACTGCTGTAAAATATAACTTCAGATATAATATTCTATAGGTCATTTTACCAAATAAAATAAAACATGTTATTTTATTGTCTACAAAAATATGAAAACAAGATAAAAGCAGTTAGGGAACAGCTGAAATTTAGATTAGCATAAGTGCCAACAGCTTCTGGCCTGAGAACTCTGAGTTAATCTTGGACTAAAGCACAGGTTACACAATAACTTCTATCTGGCAATAGTCTGATAGAGGGGGTCCTATTTCAAAGGCAAATAGACCATATGGAGGTATTTGCAATGTAACAGCCGTGTTACTACAGACAGACTCAGCTACCAGGACCTGGATGTCTGTGAGTGACAGCCATCCAAATCCATTGGTTGTGTCTCTAAGAGGCTATGACACATTTAATAGTTGCTGTGGCATTTTGATGAACCATTCTAAATTGATTGTTCAATCTGATCAGATGTTCACCTCAGTAACAGAGAATAAGAAGAAGTCAGAAAATAATAAAGAGAGCAAAAAAAAACAGCGGGAAGGTAAAAGTATTAGATACCATCGAATTCTACGCCTTCTTTAAAATACCTGTTTTGGGGGTTGTTGGCTAATTCAGTAGAATTCAGTTGGTTAATTCAGTAGAATTCAGTAAATTAAACCAACCAACCAACCAAGAACAGGATTACAACATTGGACAAATTATTCTTTCCTTGAAATGCCTTCTGTATATTAAAGGGAAATTGAAACTATAGCTGTGTCTCAATACAGGGGCTGGATCCTCCAAATGCAGCCCATGTCGGCCCCATTATATTTTTTGACATAATGCGTTGACAAGGATCACCTAAATGCTACACTGAAAAACTGACTGGTGCAAAAGGGATTGTGGAATAATGAGAAATTAAATATACAACCTTTAAACCACTGTTGAAATTGAAGGGGCCTATTTGGTCGTATTCAGATGTATCCAGGCCCTGAATTGGGACATAGCATTTGTATGGTAAAACTCTAGCTTTATTTATTAATAATTAAGGTAACCTGCAAAAAAATAATAAAAGATAAATGTTGGAGAAGGGTACACAATAAGACAAGTACAAGAGAAAAAGATAAAAATTCTGCTTAAGTTCCTGCTGGAGAGAGAAGAATGTCTGGTACATGCGGTTTTTTCATGCAGACTTCACAGCATCACCTGCATTGAAAGCAAAAGCCTCAAGTTTTAATCAGCAAAAATGGTGATAAGAATGGGGAATACTGAAAAAATAGACACTATAGACTAGTGAAACTGCATAACATATTATCTATTGTAGTGTTGAGGACTGATGCAAGATTTAGTTGATAATGATGGATTTACTAGGGGTGGAAGAAGATACTTTACTTAAGTAAAAGTACTAGTGCAGTATAGTGAAAATACTCCATTACAAATAAAAGCCCTGCATTCAAAACATAACGTAACATAACATAAAAGCATCAAAGTATAAAGTTGTCAGTGGGTTCACTTTTTCTTAAGGACTGGGAACGGTCCTCTTGTGTAGATTTTACCTGTGATAAAGTTGTGTAGATTATATCTTGCAAATCAATCACTGCAAAAATAACTGACACACAAAACAAAACCTTGAAACCATCATTAAGAATCCCTGCAAGCTTTGTTGTTTTGCTAAAATGCCATGCAACCGAGGCCACCTACCTTACCGTCATTAAAACCCAAACAGCTGACACCACTGGTTTCCACAGAGGATCTAGTTACTGTTCTCACTGACAGCATGCCACTCTTGCTCATGCAGCTAATTACAAAAGGACACCGTAAAGCACTGACAGCCTCTCAATTACAGTCCGCCAAGTCGATCACCGCATACAGCTGGAATGAGAGCCATGAAGCTTTTTCAAAAAGAACCATGATTCACTGGTTACCGATTGGCTGTTTGGTGACCACCGGCAGTGTGGGTCCCGGGGTCGACAGAGATCCCTGTCTAGTAGTTGTGGTTGGAGCTGGGAAATATAGTGTATGTTAGTAGACCTGGGAGAAAAGGTTTTACTGTATGTCTTGTAAAATGTAAAAAAAAAAGTGTATGTACAGTAAACAGTGAGCTAGAATTTGCAGGATAGTGGTGGAGAAGTCAAGTAGAATGGTCAGACTTAAGGGTTTTTTCTGACCTCTGAACTCTTAAGGTCAGAAAAGTCATTACCAAGAGTTGCCTTTGTGGCGATGTTCCGGGAGACGGGCACACTGCCCTGGGTCCTGTTAGGGTGAACTGACAAGAACAAGGGAGGAGAGATTTAAGTCAAGCAGTCACACATAAGATGTCCTCATAGTTCTATAAAAAAAAAGAGTTATGTTAAAGAATTGAGTTCATGCACCCATTTCACAACACACACAATGTCCCCTGCATTACATGTTTGTATTGTTCCTATTAGCAAAGAGTTCAGTGCCAATGTTTGTCAATTGGTTCATTAGCCACATGGAGGCAAAGGAAACAAGCTGTAAACACAATACTGACATATTATCACCTAAGGAATATAAGTCCAATGGTATTCATTCTCATTCTAGCTCTGAAATATCTGTTTATTAGCTGCTAAATGTTCCACTATGTTTACCAGCTAGTCACTAACTGTCTGGTGCTGCTGTTGCCTATTGTGTCATTTGAGCTATTGTTATATGTAATGGGTTGTGTCTATTCTCTTTATATATTGTTTATCAAATATATATCAAATATTGATTTGTGGAACATCACAGACACACACTGCAATAAACCAACGAATGCAATGAAAATTATGACTCTTTTAAAAGTGAGACCTGGTATGATGAAGTCCTGTCTGCAAAACAATAACTCAAAGTTCTAGTTAAAATTCTTCCAAAGTCTTAAAGCAGGGGTCAGTGAGAAGGGCTGAAACAGACATTTCTCAGCAGCGATAAATCACGGCACGATATAAAAATTCTAATGCTGCATTAAAAAGGGTTCAGCGGGTGTGACCAAAAGCAGCATGTCTCTATTGGCTTACCATGGCGAGGAGGAAAGGGGAAGGAGTGTGGAGGTTTCTGAACGGTGAAAGACAAAAAGACAACGGGAAGAATTGGTCATTAATCTTTGTAATGATGACAACCAGTTAAAGTAATAGCATCATCTCTTTCTCTACCCCCCTCATTTGTGTTTCATAACTCTCAGGCGCTCTGCTCCGTGTCAGACTGGTAAAGTCCCTGGTGAGAAGCTTGTTATTCGAAGTTTCCCTCTGGAAACGCAAGTGTTGTGGCTGATTCTCAACAGCTGTGATGTTTTACGAGGACAGAGCCAGGAGCACATGACACATCAGCGCTGCACTGTCAGTAAATCAGTGCCACCTTTCTACTCTCAGCTCGTTTCGTTATCCTTCCCTCTCATCTCCCTTTCTTCTCTTGTTCCTCTCCAGAAGTTAGCTAGCTACAGACTGCTCTCTTGGCTTGGCCCGTCCTGGCTGCACTCGTGCTGTTTCCATTCAGCAGTTGGATGGAAAATTAATGAGGCAAACAACCCTGAGAATAGCATAAGCTCAGTAAAGTGCACAACACGGCCTCTAAAGCATATTGCCTGTTCCAAATGCACACTCTTTTCCCAACAATGTTCATTTTAAGAAGAGGAAATGTACTTGTACATTCTCAGTGCTTGGATGCTTATTTCGTTAGTATATTCTGCAACTATTAGCACCTGTATCCAGATATTTATACAATAAGACCATAATGAAATTTTAAAGAAATGTAAAAGTGTTACCAATACATACCACAGGGTTGACGGGACGTTTAAAGATTTTCCTGATGGCCTTTTCTAGAAACAAGACACGAGATAAAAATCAGTAAATAACTGATGGCGGGGCTAGTGGAAAGTGAAGGAACTAAATAAAACCACATTGCAAACATGATTTGCTCAAGATGCATCTCATCTTGGAAGACTGAATGAGAGAGTTCCTTGAGAGAGTGTCTTGATACAAGTAAGCCACACGATGTTTTTGGTCATTAAGACTGGTTAGTATGATACAGTACATGCATGTGAAACTCAGCCGGCATCTGCGATTATTTAGTTGAACACTGCTAAATTAGCAAAAGAGCTGTTTTCTAAATGACTGCTTAAACTGATTCATGCACAAAGAAATCATGCAGACGTTTTCAGACTGTTTAGACCAGAAACAACATGAAGTGACCTCCGTAACACTGAACAACGAAACGCAGGGATTTCTTAATTAAACATCTAATGCAATCTAAACAATTTGGTGCACAGATAACATCTGATCAGACTGACAACTTCTGCTGGGCCTTCAGGCTTTGTGCCAGGTTCAGGTAGCAGCAAAAAGACATTTTCTCTCACCAATTATGAATCTGTGCTTTGATTTAACGGGTACAATCATAAAATAAACAAATAAAAGTATTTGACAACTATTAAAAAGCTTTGAAAATGTCCCCACTTATTTTGAAGGCCAGAGTCACATACTTGAAGTCTTATTATTATTATTATTATTGTGAGGTGGGAAGCATCTGGCCTCCTTCTTCCATGGAGAAAGGCACACGACTAACATTGAATTAATCTTATGATCAACAATCCTTTTAAAGATTCTTGTCTGTTTGTCATTGTGAGAGTACCGTTTTAGTTGGGGTGAGAGGGACGATATCATGTGAAAAACTGACGTCAAACGTACCCTCTAAGCCCCCTGCGCTGATGTTGTGAATGACCGGCTTGCTCCACAGTCCAGTGCCGTCCTTAGAGGTGGGCTGGACGCCAAACTCATAGACCGTGTTGGGCTTCAGATTGTCAATGACTGTGTCGCTAGTTGGGCAGGTCTGGTAGTTCCACTTCCTGGTCCTCTCACGATACCGCACAGTGTAGTGTCTGAGCCAAAGACAGAGCATAACAGAGTAACAGGCATTAAAACCTTTTTAGGGACATTAACACTTAAATGTCACAGTGCATGAACTGCACAGTCAGGATACAGTGTTTTAATGCTGTGACAGAAATGTGCTTCTCTTCCCACAAAAAGGGCTGATGCATGCTTCTACCCCTTTATTCAGAGGACACATGTGAAACTAATATTAGACATTAAACCGAGACGAGATTTGTTCCGAAAGGCAGAGAAGGAGTTTTTCATCAAATGCTTCCAAAATGGCTTTTTAGATTTCTTTGAGAGAAGGTGTCACATGTGTTGCGTGGGTGGACTCGGCTCCTAAACACCTGTGTGCTCAGGCTGCCCTGGATGCACTGCTACGTAACCTGAGAGACGTTGGGGAATCATTTACTGTTTGTGTAGTTATACCAAAAAACGTGTGTGTGTGAGAGAGAGAGAGAGAGAGAGAGAGAGAGACAGAGTGAGAGAGAGAGAGAGTGAGTGACTTATCCTTCCACCATCTGTTTCTATGCTTTCCAAAACTACAATACGGCCAGCATGCATGAAATGAAAAGGCTGAAAAGGGGAGTCTCCACGCATTAGTGTGATGCTCTCTTTTAGTACATCTGTAGCAGCTCGTTGCTCTATGGCTATAGAGGCCTTCAGTACATGAACTGACTATACTGAATCACCATTGTCACAGACTCAGAATCAATAGCTTTCAGAAGTAGCGTGGTGACAGAGCGCTGTTGTCAGCTCAGTTGTGATACACAAGGTGTTACTTGCTCGTGAAAAGCTTATTAAAATGCCACAAAAGCCACAGAAACATAACGTGATAATTCTGTCGTAAATTGAGTGAATTTTTGTATTCCTGAGTCATAACTCAGTCCGATCTGAACACACAGCCATGATATACACTACCGTTCAAAAGTTTGGGGTCACCCAAACAATTTTGTGTTTTCCATGAAAAGTCACACTTATTCACCACCATACGTTGTGAAATGAATAGAAAATAGAGTCAAGAC
>JAVQJD010064334.1:0-32792 GCA_036023655.1 Nannoperca australis | reverse complement strand
AGAGAGAGATATTTAGATAAAGCAGGCAGGCGCAAGTAGAAGAGGACAGAGGAGGGAGAGAAAATAAATTTGGGTTAGGAAGATGGAGCCTCCAGGTTCAGCGATGACTTGAAAACTATAGCAGCACTTACAAAGAGCTCCATCTGTGAAGAATTCTCAGCCTGAGTCACTTGTCTCGGCTCCTATAGTTTGTCGTGCTCTTTTAGGGAGATAAAACAATTCCTAACATGGTAAATATAACCAAGTGAATTGGGTTTCTGTCTTCCTAAAGCATTATTTACTAAAATAATAACTGTATGTGGGTGATTCTGCCAGGGGTGGGCCTTGTGCACCAGCTGAAAGCAGAGAGGGGATGTCATTTCATCCAGCTGTGCACAGACACTTTTTCCCCTTCCTATTTTGTATTAATATGATGTATTCATGGCCTTTTTATTTTTTTTTTATCTTGTGTTTTGTGTTTCACCTCTGTACAATCAGTTGCCATTTTGGGACAAATAAAGTGATTCCTTAATTGAATTTGGTTCATTTCTGCAAACAATGACCATTGATCAATAGTGTCACTGCAATGTTGTCATGCCGATACGAGTGAAAACAGTCAATGCTGCTTCTGCTCTTCTATGGTTTCCTCAAGACTACCAGTGGGGTAACGAATCGAATCACGGATTGGAGTCATGGATCACAGATTTTTTTCTCAGATAATAATAATATTAAAAAAGAACTTGGTTTTTATGTATTATTTATTAAAGAACTTAGCGTAGCTCCTGTCACTGACACACCCAGGGTGATTTTCAAATGATCATACCGTTTTCTCGTCGCACAATGTCTATGACACTTTTACAGTTATATCCACCAGTTATATTTAACGGGGAAGACAAAATGCAACCAAACCTGGGTTTTAAATGATGCGGGAGGCCTCTCAGGCTCTTTCTTTCCTCTGCTAGCCATGGCTGTCAATCACTGCGCTTCTTTTCCTCTTGCAACGTAGCCTACATCACTGATTCAACATGCCATGTTCACGTGAAAAACTCTTTTAAATAATCAAATCAACCTTCAGCGCTTCAGAATAAAACACAGCACTCAATCTGTCTTGTTTCTTTTCATTGCAACTCTGCATCAAGATTTAGGAAATTGTTATTTCCGCGGTTCACGTGTGCCGAACCATGAGGGGAGACCAACTGCAATCTGTTACACCACTAACAATTACTAGCAGGTTCTATATTATTTCATAACTAGTGTGTAATAAAAAAAAAGTGGTTACCAAATAAATTTTCATAATTGTTGCCCCTTAAGATCGAGACTTAATATTTTGTTACACCTTAATGACCCTATCCAGCATCCAAGTAAATTTTGTGATCAAAATCAAAAAATTTTGACCGTAGGTTCTTCAAAAATACAGCCTTTTCTTTTGTTTCCCAATAACTACAGTATTGCAACCCATAAAGACAGGAAACGAGGGGTCACCGGACAGATTTGAACTGGGAAAGCTGCAGCCCATGATCACCATCCCACCAACTCCCATATACACGCCCACCCCCCCGCAACTTTATTTGACAGCCAGTAGAGAGAGAGAGATCACCCAGCTCTATTCCGCTCACATCTCTTTTTAAATGCACTATTTTACCACTTACACACACACCTACACACACACACACACACACACACACACACACACAGAAAGACAAACGGCCTTAGCTCCAGTCCAGTAGGCTGTGGTATGGGTTTGGCAGAAGTAGCCACTGCTGGAGTAAAAATAACCCAGAGGACATGGCAAGGCATGAGGCAGAAGGCTGAAGGCAGAGCTCTGGTTTCACTGGGGAAGTGTGAAGTGCCCTTCTTGCACAGTACAAGAGGCATGTAGCCAGAGGGCAAGTAGAAGAGTCACAGCACAGGACAACAGGAGTGAGAGAAGGGTCTTTCCCCCACTGTTCCCAAAATAGAGGCAGACAGACGGCAGCCATACGGTTATTTTGTTAAAACATCAACCTGTAGATCATATGTGTGTCGTGGCTCCTTGTCGTTTATGGTTTTATTTCACTATAAACAGTGTACTAGTCACTTGTGATGTTTATTTCTCTATTCTATCAGGAGGTGGCAGAGTGACTCAGTGATAAAGAGAGGGTCAAAAGTTTCAAAAGGGTCCGTCTGAAATTTCTTTGAGGACGAACTCTGAGCACCCGACACATTAAATCTGTAACACTGCTCCTTCATCGGTCAGTTTCGGTAATGACTTTTAGCTTAAACACCCAGGTCTCTGTTGTGGAAAACTGTCATGTCGACGCTGTTCTTTTGAACAGCGTCGACTGACGTAATCGCTCACATGATTGGCATCCAGTCCGCGAGAAGAGGCATCACAGGAAGTTATGTGTGATGAGGGGTGAGAGATTGTTCGCTTGTTATCTCGTCCTCGGCACGGTGGAACAACAGTTATCCAATTTTAGCGTCAGACATCATCAGCCAATGCATCTCATTTGGGTTCGCCAACGTCTGTCTTCAGTCTAATCTGCCACTTTAAATTCCTTAATATTATCTTAAACCCATAATGCGCGGTTAAGTGTCACTTTCTCGTCTCCCGTGATTGGTTCCAAAGCAAAATGCAAAACTGTCAAATGCAAGAACGTCATGAAACTGGACGCTTTTAATGGCAAAGTATCTGCTTTTTTTCCACTCGTGAGCAGAGTGCGAAATGTCGCATTTATGTTACTTGGTCATGAGTAAGAAAATTGCCAGAACAACGTTTATGGAAAAAATGGCTCAGCTTCTTTTTCAAACATGATGCCAACATTTAAAACTGGCAGAGCATTTAGGGATTACAGTGCACGTCTGACGGGGATTTAAGTTGCTGCAGGAAAGGGATGATGATCTAAATGCTGAAAACTATAAAACATACAGTAACTCCTCTGAGTCAGCAGAATACTCTTAATCCATTTTGGATTAAGAGTATTGATTATGACACACACACACACACACACACACACACACACACACACACACACACACACTTTTATTCCATTTAGGCAAATTTCAAATTGAGGCTACTTGTGTTTTTAAAATGTAACATCGGAGAATTCTGACATTTTGGTTGGATGATAAAGGGTTTGTATTTCTCAAAGGAACAGGGGAAACCTTTTATCTTCTTTTGGTAATTATACCAAAACTCGACACTGGTATTAAAAAATGTTAGCCAGCTTTACATATACCCAAGTAGGGAGGACCTGAGTGTAAAATGGCTCTTTTGAGTTAACACTTTAACACAAGTTTTTTATGCCTTCTGAAGTTATGTTTTGTATATGAACAACCTGGCATACACACTCACAACTGCATCCATTTGAAGTTCATTTCTCCCTTTTATACCAGAGAATTTCACTTGTTAACTCGCCTCATTTACACCATGCAGAACAGGCCCAATCCACCAAGAAAAAAAAAAAGTGCATTTGTAAACAAAACCAGACGGGAATGTGTAGACTGGGAACACGTATCAAGCAGTGAGTGGATATGTACCAGCTATAGCTTTGAAGTAGCTGTCAACTTGCATGCGTAATGTTTCATGGAAATTAGCTTCTGTCCATTTGTTCTTGTGCCAACCCATTGATGTTTGTACCATGAGGTAGCCAACTGCTTCCTTGTTGCTGGACCAAGGCCATTCAAAATTGATGTGGTCAATATCAATATGGCAAGCTAAGCCACAAGACTGGGAATGGAAAAGGGATTGTCTACATTATTGTTTCAAGTGAAAGTCATCAGAGAAGTTCTCCTGAACCGTGCAACTATGCTGAATAAGAAAGAGCTGCAGGATTTCACAATAAAGCCCTCGTGTGTTGCCACCAGACAGGTAAAGACTAACACTTTAGGGATGGCTATCTGTATATGATAAGTATGTCTCAGTCATGCAACTACACTTTAAATAATAAAAGTTTCTTAAAGACTTGAAAAGCCAGGAGTGAGAACGCAAGCATGACTCTAGGTGCTACTATCTGGCACGTAAAAAAGCGCTCCATTCTCAGTGCTCATCACTCTATATCATGTAAGACCGAGTTTAGGTCTGTGTTTCATGCCGCACAAACTGCAGATAGCACAAATGGAATAGGCTGAGGGAAAACACCAATCATAGCCGGTATAAGGAGATATTCATTTTTGTAAAGAGGCTTTTCCATTCTCCAAAAAAACGACGAGGAAATGATCGCATTGGTGTTTCCTAGATTAGAAATGTCAGGCATTAGCTGTGGCCCCACAAAACAAATCGGACGAGATAGCTTTCAAACAGAGTGGTGAATGAAAAGGAGAGGAGGGAGGGATGGAGAATCGGAGCGGAGGAGGAAAGGAATGAACAACATGGGGGAAGAGAGAGACAGGCGACACAGAGAGACCGAACATACAGCTAAGCTCAGCCAGAAATGTTGCCATGTATACCAGTGGCGGCACATTCAATACAGAGCTAAAATTAGCTGAGATGGCACTGTTATTACTTTAGCTTATCTGGCAGCCAGTGAAACTACTTTTGTACTGTTTGCGTGTGCGCGTTGCTGTGTATGAGGAGTTTCTTTGCTTCTTCTGCAGAATCTGCCACTAAGCTTATCCTGCTAACGTCTTTACATTGAACCTCACAAATCCTGACCGGACATTTTCAGCCAATTCAGCTTTGACACAATTCACTTAACTGTGGTTTGAAAAGCTTTAACTCTCTGGACAGTCCAAATTGCCAGAGCACAAGTTAAAATTTTCAAACACCCTCTCTCCATTGTGTTGATGGCCTCACACACACACACACACACACACACACACACACACACACACAACGTGTGTGTGTGTTCCTTCAGAAGACCAGCAGGTCGATGTAGTTGGCAGTCATTAACATACTTCTTGACTCGTTGATCAAAAAGTGCCATTGGCATGTTAACTGCAAAACACTGCCCTAAAGCTAAATGCTCGCCCTACCTCCCACCCTGCCACTGGTTACTGTGGGAGCAGCTGGAATGTCATTGGCCAGTCAGCAACCTCAGAAGCATGCTGTTGGCTCTGTAAACCATGTCAGGCGAAGAATGTCCCAATGTTACACCACCAACGAGGAAAGATGTCTTGGGCCAAAACAACATCATAAATAACTATGCAACACTTGCTGTTTTCATTCAGTACATTGAGGTCAATTGGGGTAAAAGGAGAAACAAAAATCATTACTGAGACCACTTAATGCGTCTCCCAATCATAATATAAATGGTGTAGAAAATTAGGATTTGTTTGAGACATGTGAGATGTGGATTGTGCAAAAAACTAAATATTAGAAAGATGTTGCTTATATCTTATAGATTTAGTAAGCAAAGTTATGCAAGCTAAGAGGAACATGTGCAGAGTTGAGCCTGACCGATACAACAGCATGGACGATGTTACCAGCCAATTCTCATTTTAGACCGTATCAGCGTATATGTTGGCGGATTAGTAACAGAAATGACACGGATATTAGAACATCAGACTAATTTAGAAACGCAATTACATTTGCGCACCAGAGAACACAAATAAGTTTACTTTTCAACTGTAAAACAGCCCAGCTAATTACTTAACTTAACTCAAACTTCCACTAGTTGATTTGTTTTGAGGCCACGAAACAAGCTGTAAACACAACATTGACATATCATCACTTTATAAAGATATGGAGTAACATTAGTATTCTTTTGGAGTCATGCATCTTCCTACCTGATTAACATCAGGCTAATATTCACTCTTTTACTGTAGTTTTGGTTTTGGTCTCCACAAACTCCAGATGGAAATCCTACTTTTTAGCTGCTAAATGCTCCACCATGTTCCCCAGCTTTCTCTATCTGATGTTTGATACTGGGCAGGTAGTGGATAGTGGATTTATTTGAACTTTTTGTGCTGAAAACAGCTGCCTACTGCGCCTGGATGAGTGTAGCGGGAGTCAGTCAAAACAGTCAAGATGAAGAGAGTTACGATTAAATGTTTGTATGCTAAATAGGGAAAGTAAAACGTTGCCCACAAGTTATTTTATAGACTGCTAATATCAATGTAGCGATTAGCCTCAGTATCAACCAGGCCCTATAGTACTCTGACTTACCGAACTCTCAAGTGGTGTTTATTGAGACATACGTGTAGGCGACACATGCAAACAGAAAAGTGTACCTCCACGCCGTCTTTCAGTGATCTCTGTGAGCTTGTGTACAGGTTTATGTGTCCCCAGTGTTTCGCTGATTAATGCACGTCTCTTTCTGGCAGCATCATTTAGTCGAAGAAGATTTCCCCTGTTCTGAATGATTTAGATGAGTTCATCGCTCCTATAGCCCATCTCATTAAAATCATGGATAAATGCCAACCTTGGGGGGGTGCGAGTATGGTATGAGAGAGGCCGACAGTGAGAGAAGGAGAGGGCAGAGCACACCAAATCAGACTTTTAAACTAATTCACATACTGCCAAAGCACAGATTTGATTACTTTGCATAGAGTGTCAGGAGAGTTAATTATCCTAATTCAACAAAGTGAAAGTGAAGGAAACTTGAAGAGGATCTGGCAGAGGACAAGAACAGAGTGAAAGGGAGTTTCAGCTGCAGACATATTCACTGTTCTTTCCAACTATTTCTTTTTTCATTTCTTCTTTGTAATTTTGTGTCTGGAAATCTGTTTCCTGCAAAGAAACTCAATTTTCCATTTACAGGTTCACGGATATTTACTTGCCGTTGTTGAAAGCGGTCACTTGCTGTGCGACATATGAATCTAATTTACTGTTCGTTTTCATTCGTAATGAGGCAAATGAATGTGATGTAAACATCTGACTGCTTCTCAATTTGAAATGGCTATGGGCTGTGAAAGAAAACGGATATGGTTTCTAAATGGCACTGAAAAGTTAAGGTCGAATGATGCATAAAATATAGAAAATATAGTGCGTTATTCTGTGCAAGAGTATATATGAAATCCTTAGTAGCAAATATATGGAAAATTCAGCAGCAAAAGTAAACAGAAAATAATAAATTGGCTGGTACATCAGCAGTTTTTAGAAAAGCTGAAAAAGTAATGCATTCATTTCTTTGTATAGTTTATTTCTTTGTGTTGATATATATATTAACTAATTTATTCTGCATAATGGCTGCACACACACACACACACACACACACACACCCTCCAATGCCTGTTACCCCTCACTTCCTCCATCCCCAACATGCACATGCTGCACAATACTGTGAGATGGTTCAGTGGAGTCTGAGCCTGTAATGAAGTGAGAGAGAGTGGCACAAAGACTGGGCCACCAATTTATCAGGGGCCCGGGATCAGGGCAGCGGGGTTCAGAGGGGGCCAGTTAAGCAAACTTGACGCCGCAGAGGGAGAAAGGGTCTGAGGGAGAGCTGTGATTTAATAAAGCTATGTTATTTTGCGGGTTAATCCGTTCCCTTGCTGAGTCTAAGCACAATGTCCTCACGGGCCAGCAGCTCTGAAGGAAAAGGAACCAAGCTTCGTGCCCAGAGGGTTAGAGGTTTCACAGCAGGGATACAAACAGAGATTCAGGACAGAAGCAGCTACAGTACACCGACCCCCCCCCCCCCACCATACACAAGACGATGAGTTGTGTGGACAGTAATTATTCTCTGATTACGTCCGCTGACAATGTGATTTTAATACACACACACACAGTAAATTGACTTTGCGGCTGTTTCTATTCAAAGTTAGAGAGAGAGCAATGCACAGCAGCAGCATGTTTGCAACACTGCAAAATAGGGGTTTTATTTTACTTTTAATGAAAAGAAAGCCAATAATTCTGCATTTATATCAGAGTGCTAACATTCTTTGTTACTTTTGTTACACAAACGACAGCAAAACTATCCTTGCATGATGCTACAATATTAAATATATTGCATGTGCCACTACTGTGGATTTTTCCAAATAACTTGCAGCAAAAAGGAAAGAAAAGTTTGACTTTCCAGAGCTAGATGGCTACATTTGTGATTGTTTACTTAAAAGAATTGGAGCACCAGATGGGTGGGATTTATGTTCTCAGAAAGTGCCAAACACATTGTCAATAACAGCACACACTTTCTTGTGTCCTGGGAAGACCCACACATGTGCTACCTGGAAAACATAAAAAGTATTTTCAAGTACGGCTTGGCCCCAAATTGAAGGTTTTTCAACCAGGATAGAGGACCGGTGCCGGCATAACATCAACTAATCTAGGCCAGTGTAAAGAGAGAATATGGAACCACATATTATAATGGTGCTCCCACCAGTGGAAATCTAGCTGTTCTTTCACAAAGTCAGCATTATGTTTAAATACATTTAAGAGCTCATCTTATAACATTAAATTGTCAACTTAAGTCGAATTTTGTGTGTCTTTAAGTGTGCTTGTGTGTGTTGGCGTCAAATGTGCAGTGGTGAAATGTAAGCAAAAGAGAACCAGCCAACTACAGTATTTCTCTGTCTGTCTGGCTGCTGCACACTGGAAAATCCAACACATTTCTGTGTAAACTCCTATTCACGAAAACTCTTTCAATCACCAGTTTCACAGTTAACTTCACTGATCTCACACAAAAGACAAATTAACTGCAAAAAGAGGCTTCACCTCCAAATGAGGCTACCTTGAATCAATGAATGTCAACTGAAATACATAACTGAACCACCAAATTGAATAGAATTTCATTTTGTTGCCAATTGAATCTGACTTAATGGACCTGCACTCTGCACCGAACTGATCTACAACACATAAAACATTCCTATTCCTATATAAAGATACATCTGAATTTAAGAGAGAAGCCTTTATCTCTTTGTTGTTAAATAAGTCACCTGAGAAGACTGGAGAAGAGACCAGAGTGAGCATTTAGAACACCGATCCAATAGGTATTAAGAAACTGGAGGGATGTGGCAGAGAGGAAGGTTTATTTTCAAATGTAATAATTATACTGTCACAGGAGCGAGAGCCAGGTAGTTTTAATTAGGTGATAAAGTACATGCACATCATTGGGACTTCTGTAAAGAAAGGTAGGCAGTTATAGCGTCGCTCCGTTCACTTAAAGCAGGACTAACAAACCACTACACAGTGTTGAAAGGGTCCTTCAATCACACATGTAGTTTCAGTCTCAAAACTGGTTGGGTTCAAACATTCATATCTTCACTGACACATCCTAAAAGTACAAATTTTGAGCAGTTGACAATCTAATCACTTAGTCAAGTTTACCATTTGTGTATTAAGTCTGCACAGGCTCATCATTTGACCATCCGCGTATGGTTTCACATGGTCCACATTGGAATACTGTCACATGCTGACGTACAACTAACAATTAAAATTTGACAGGCAGGTCAAATTAAGAAAAAGAGGAGAGAAAACGGCTTTGTCCAATCCGGGACTTTAAATTGGTCTTATGACAGAAGTAGTTTTATCTGCAACATTGCCTAATGGGCACTACAGTGCACATTTTGTAAGACATATTTCATTAGGTGGCTGTAAAAGTCAGCAAAGCAAAGAATGTGACAGATACAGCAGACTGAGCCATTGTATCAGAGGAAACACCAGTGACTGTGCCAATCCAGCATGACAAGCTATCCAGGCAATGTTTGGGGACAGTATGAGAAATGTACTAATCCTGCAGGTCCGACTCAGAAGGGAAAAGGACAGGATTCTCGTGCTGCAGACACCAGCGTCCTACACAAGAGCTAATGATTAAGTAGAAGAACCAAGAGTAGCGTTAGATCTTAGGATGTTTTAGGGTACCTTTAGACTGCGCAACAACAATGATGGTTTAGGTTTATTGCACGTCCCGCTGTGCGAGACAGGTCTAATAAAATCTTGGTTGCAAGTTGTTTAAGATAATGTCACATTATGTGATGAATGCGGGGTGAATCGTAGCGCTAAAATAAAATAGAAAGTGTATGAGAGCAGAAGCAAATCCGCTTGCACCATCCATATGCTCTTTTTTCTGAAAATGCAGCAAAACAGAGAATTGTGAGGATTTGGTCCTAAATCTCTGACACTGTCAGACCTTTGCAGAAGGCTGTCTTTTGTTGCCAAAACTCTAAATTGGACGAGTCTCGCAGTGCAATCAAGAACCACTGGTTTGGATTGACAATCAAAGATGTTACGACGTGTCTCTCACGATCAAAGGGCCTTTTGAAATTAGAGCACTCATGTTTCCAAGCAAAATGCCTCTTTTCGCTAGAAATTCTTCGAAATAAGGATGTGCATTCCTTAAGAAACGAGTGGAAACAAATTGTCAAACAAAAGGGCTACTGGAAAGAACACTCCAGACCACAGGGCCATGCTGCCACCGCCACAAACTAGATGAACAGATAAGCTAATATACAGAAACACCAACGTTCACATCTCTGACTGGAATGGGGCAGCTTGGCCCAAAGACACCACCCTGGGATTTCGCAGTTGGAAACTGTAAATTAAGAAAATCTCACATGCCTCCCCGGCTGGCGCAGTCCAAAAGAGATAAGGGTGACCCTCTAAATCAGCAGTAAAGGTAGAAGTAGTATGTGTGTGTGTGTGTGTGTGTGCGCAAGTGCATGTGCAAGTTGCATACATGACCAGAGTCTATTTACAGATTATATTATGTGTGAACAGGACTGAGACATATGCTGCTTCGGTAACAGAACCTGAACAGAATGAAGTTTAGACAAAGAATGAATAGCGCAGACAGTCTTAGCCTGCAGCACACTGTATCCCAGTGAGGAGCTTTAAATCTTACTCCCCAAAGTCATTATATTCCTTAAATCACTCACTTAACCAGACTTGAAATCGGTGCAGGGAGATAGGGCTGGAGAATATATATCTCTCTGCTGGCTTTGCTTAAAAAGACTATATGGTATGTATCTTCCTTTAAGGGGCTATATTCACACATGTCCTTGAAGAGCTTGATTTGTAGATAGGAAATACAATTTTTAGCCCTCGAAGCAAATTGTAACTCAAACTACCAGTCTGCAGTCTTCAGCCTTCTGAAGGGCTGCCTGTCCCATCCTTGTATCAATAACCCAGACAATATGAATGTATGCTAATATTAATCTTAAGTGACTACCTACAGAACCAAAAACTACCAAGTGGGTGATATATCTTGTTTAACATGGGCGCCAAGCGGCAACTTGTATGCATTCATGTATGCAATACAAGTGCAGTCAGTTAAAGCATCTGATGCAAGGAGGGAGGGCAGGAGGGAGAGATTTGGGGTCAGCTCTTGTTGCGAACGCTGACGAAGCATCCTTCAGCTAACGCTCATCACAGACCCAAATGAAACCTCTTCAAATCTAATCTCACCTCAGGCACTGAAACACATTCCTGCTTGTGCATATTGAATTTTCACATTCTGACACTTTCAAAAGAGCATTAATGCACTTACAGCTTGAGGAATGATGCAGTCACATTTATTAAATACAGCCAAAAGTGCAGCCACTGTGTCCAATGGGACTTCACATTAAAAGTACAGAATATAACCTGCATGAAAGGCATGATCTGAACAGCGTGGCAACACACAAGTCTAGCTCAGCAGAGGTTGTCTCGAATTGTTATCTTCGTTTAAGAAGACAGTTGCACACTCATGCATGATTAAATCTTTTTACTTCTGCATGTCTGTTTCAACACACACTGCTGTATTTGGGATTTAAAGAAAACTTTAGAAAGTCACAGATTAAAAAAAAAAAAAAAAAAATGTAAAAGCAAGTGGATGCAAACATTAAATTAAGCAATATGTTCTGGAGACCTGTCTTTGCTGAATTACCTTTCTATGTGCTCTGTACACTGTATTAGATTGGAAACGCCTGTCCTACGGGACACAAGATGAAGAAGGCAACATGTGACTGGTGATTTATAGAATTGAAAATACAAATACAGCATCTGCCTTATGAGTGCGCTGTTCTCTCCAACTTACTCCATCATTGGTCATTAGTGTAGTTAGTGAAAGATGATCTCTAACCTAAGAAATTCACTTAGCGCTAATCTACCTTTCAAACACACCTTGAAACAAAGGTTTTGGGGTTCAAGCAAAGGGTTCTGAACACATTTGTGAGCAGAGTGAATGATTTGCCTCACTGTGGTACAATGAATCAAAATGAACCTTGAGAAATTGTACATTTACTGTCACTGAATTGTCAAATTTTAATTCACATTTTCAAAGCTTGTTTACACCGATAAATACATCCACATATATCTTTACTAAACTGCAAGAGAATACGTTGTACTAAGTTGATCAATAGTTCATGCTTACACGTTGGCCAACAGCCCATTGTAGATAACAGATATCAGGAGTCTCGATACAGCTAACAAGACATGTCCTCCCTGCTAAAAGAAGTTCTAGACAAGGGAATGACTGCGACCATAGAGCTTCCATAACTAAGCCTAGTTAATCCGTGTGTGTGTGTGTGTGTGTGTGTGCGTGTGTGCACTGAGCCTGAGCACAACTACCTTAATGAAAAGGACAGGACAGAAAAGAACCAGTAGTGTCCAGAAATGTCTTGGCAGAGGAAACTAACTCCCTCCCTCTCTCTCTCTCTCTCTCTCTAATTCAGTCCCTTACTTTCAAAGTGCTCGCACAGACAGGCAGAAAATGGTGTCCCCCTGAACATCCAAGTCAATTCTGCTGAAATTAAGGCTGACATTAAGCTAATACCCTCACCAAGTACAAAAACTGACCTACTCACATGGACCATCAGACGTTCTTATCAGACTGAGTACTTTTTAATGGTCTTTTAAAATGCCAAGTGTGAAAAGCTCCCCAAATGGGATACAAAACAAAATGACTTTACTTTTCAGATTATAAAATCAGTACTATCTGTATTGTGCTAATCACCCTAATCATCAATTGCTTGTGCCTTTGTTAATGTGCGTAAGGGAGAACAGTTTTATTACAGACCATTATTTTACAGTTAATGTCACTGAACATACCTGTAAACATTCTTTGAGACATTTTTGGTCACCAGCGAGCCAAATTCGGAAGCCTTAAGGGCTCAGTATGCTTAAAATGAAGTGCTTGTGGGATCATCAAACCGTGTCTGAAACTCTCCACCCCAACCCCTTGAATGCCTCAGAGGAGAGGCTGTACGTGACTGTGTGCCGTCTGACTTCTCTGTGACGTCCCGATTTTGAGTGTGGCCACTTGGAATCGCTCAGGAATGCATTCAGATGTGGTCGTACGACATGTTAGCTTTAGCCACAAAACTAGAAGGCCGTGTGCTGCCAGTAACCGAAACTTGTATATTGATGAGGTGTTGTCAAGACTCTGGGTCACACAACAGGCCTCACCAGTTCAATCGAGCGCTACATTCTTCCCCTGTGCTACGAAACATGGCGTAGCAGCTCACACACACACACGCACGCACGCACGCACCTGGCTCCTATGAACAACCTTGCATGTATACACACACGCTATTTGCCCTCCACATTCACACATACCTCAGTGTCCTGACCTGTCCTTTGTAGGCCATTTATCCTTCCTCTCTGCTTTACACTGTGTGTGTGTATGGTTTTCATGTGTGCAAGTATGTGTACGTGTAGTATGTGGTTGTATGCTTACGTTGTGTGTGCTTTTGCAACGAGACGTTGGTTGCCCAGGGAACAGCTTTACCATTGAACTGTTCCTACCCCCCACTCTTTCTTTCACACACACACACACACACACACACACACACACACACACACACACACTCCTTGTTTCATGGTTTCTTCATACAGTAGTGGAACGCATCTCGTCTTGGCTGGAAAGCTGGTGGCAATGATGGATGCATTTTCAGTGAGATTCAAATTAAAATCAAAATAGGGCAGAAACACAGTGGTTAAGAGACCAGCATTACATACAGTAGCTCACTTAGTCCCTGTAGAGCTTTATAAATGTCTGCAGTGTCTTTTAATTCTGTCCCAAATTCCTTTTACATTTCTTTGCTCATTTCAGCTCCATAAAACCGTGTCTAATGGTTCACCATGTTCTTACACTGTGATTTTTACAAAATTGATCTATAAATCTCCTACTTTATTTTGACATCAACCCCCTATGACATGAATCCATAACTCTACTATAACGGCACATTTGAGTGTGATAATAAGGTCTGTGTGACTGGGAATATGTCGATGTGACCTATGCACCTCCTCTATCCTCTTCCTTTCTCTCCTCTCTCACACACACACACACACACACAGGTATGGACACAGCGCATGTGCTTACACGCCCCTACACAAACACGCACAGTCAGGCTGTAAATGTTATTGGGAGGAAATGAAGGCAGCTGTGGTTTTATGGTTTCATCTGGTCTGTTATATTTATCTGACCTGCTCAGGTGTTTACTGTTCCTCTCTCGCACACACACACACACACACACACACACACATTGATTATTCCATCACCATTCTGATGGTGCGACCAGCACGCAGAGGAAGAGGAACAAAGGGCATCCTTTTGGGAACATACATTAAGTATATATTTTTTACCTTGTGCAATTTCTTATTTATGAGGTTTAGGAAAAGCAAGAGTAGGAAGGTTTTACACAAATTCACACTCACACCTGGGAGCTATCCAGTGCAGCCTTTTTCTTCTGCTGCTTAGCAACTGTGCGGGACATAAAAGTCATATTATTTATAAAAAATCTTAATGGACAACGGTGCACAGCTGGAAACCCCATAACTCTTATCAAAATTAACCTAATAAGCAATTTTCTTTTCATTTGCAGTTATCCAATGTTTTAATCTTTTGCACGTAGACAATTTTGATGGCGACCATTTAGCCAGTACAAACACACTGAAAGAAATACAGTGTCCTTAAACACTGCCAAAGGTACGAGGCAGAGCTCAGCATTAATAGCTTACATGTGCTGCTGCTGTAACAATCAAAATAGGTTTAACCTAAGTGAGCAGAAATCTGTTAAAATACAGACTATTCAAAGTATTCCTTTATCTGACTTTCAAAAGAGTCAAAAAAGAAAAATCCTGCCGCAGCCGCAGGCCTCTAATGTAACTCCCGTAAATGTCGTGATCATACTTATCTGACAGATTCAAGTACTGTTCACATATTCCACATATTTTAATGTGATGGAGGCCGTTTGTCCTTGATTGCAGTCAAGGCCGTGTGCGATAGGAATTTCACAGAGCGATGAAAACTGCCTCAAGTTTTTCTTACAATATGCACAGCAACAAACAGCCACCACTGCTGTGCATATTGTAAGAAAAACTGTAACCCTGACCTATAACACTGTAGTGTTGCCAAGAAGGAGTTTGTTTCTGACTGCGTTTCTGTGTATCTTGATAAAATGCCAAAACGAAAATAAACATTGTACTTGAACATCATGTCATTTGTATTCACAAGTATTTTTATGGTGCGCAAATGGTCTGGAAATAAAATCGGAATCTTAAAAGAACTGCAGCAGGAAAGCTCACAGCCCTAAAGTGTTGACCAAAAACCGTAATTCTTTATTTCCTCTATTCCCTAAAAATGCTCCAAAGCTTATGTGTGTCCTGAAATCTCTGGGTCAGACAAGGCTACGCTCACAAACAGAGTAAAGGAATTGCAGGACATCAAAAAATACTCACCAACACACACACACACACACACACACACACTCTCTCAACCCTCTCCCCTCAGTGAGCCTCCAAGCCTCTTTCGTCTCTTCACTCCTCTATCAGGTCCTCGGGGGGGGGGACACACCCATGAAATTATTCCTGACATGACGGATCACAGAGCAGTGCTGGTTGAGCCGTCTGATATCAACACTTTTCTGCCTGACTGTGGACAAGTAAGGCGGGGGGATTTGCAATGATTTCCCCTGGCTGTAGCTCTAGCTGTATCTGCTCCGCTGACTGGAGTTACTGACGCTAGCACACTGTGCAAGTTAGCCCACAGAAAGGCTGTCACATGGAAAACTGGTAACTCTTGCTTTAGGCCTCCTGCTTTTGAATTCATTTTCGCAAACGGAACGCTTACGCCACGTTTCGTGTTGTTCTTATTTTAGTTTACCGAACCCGTTTAAAGACACATTTTCTGTTTTGAAAGTACATAAATACTTTGTTTCTCACATACTCTGTTTCCATTTGGAAGTATACGTTGAGAGCACCAATGGTCTGAAGTGTCTCTTCGACTCACATCCCTGAACATAACTGTTAGCCTCTGTTTGGGCTCTGTGGGGGAGGCCTCTCTCAAAACTCGGACTTGGACATACAGATCACTGGAAATAACAATGAAGAAGTGTCGAGTTTTATGGTTCCTGATGAAAACATATTATTTTTCAATAGTAACATCCAGTATTAATACATCACTCATCCTCAGACACTGTACATTTGTAGCGAGTTCATTTATAATTCAGCCCAGTGACTCGAAGTCCGCTTGGTGAGAGATGCAGAATTCCTGTGATGCAATCAGTTGGCAAGAGGAAAGATTGTTTTTAATCTCTCTCTCCCCGTCCTCCCCTGTCCTTACAGCGCACACAAACACATCCAGCAAATTATTTAACTAAGAATTAGACAGAAAAGGGATGCAGTGCATCAGCTCTGGTGGCTCGCGCGAATGAGTGAAAGCAAGACGAAAGAAAACACGGGCAAACACCTGCTGACTCCACTGCAGACCTTCCTATGCACAGCGGGTCTTACCCTATATCTTCTCCACAGTTCTCAGTTCTGACGTGAACTTTAAACGTACTTTCTATCAGTGTCAAAAGTCTTTTATGTTCTGGAAGACTGCTCATTAGCATGCTGAGATGCTCAGAGGTGTGAGCCACAACAATATTCTTGAATTTTGAGTCTTTGGTATCCTCTTGCTGTTTCAGTTCAACTCATTATTCGGATGTTTTCAAAGAAGCCTGATCAAAGTTCAGTTTTAACGGATCATCTTCTTCATATATGGCCCTTAAGGAAAAATCAATCAAAGTGGTGAAGAAATGTTATCAGGTACCAAAAGCTCCCATCGATGTTTCTATTTGGAGCTGTGGAGTGTAGACAGAGGAAGTGCTCCTTCTTACGCATGAAAGATAAGATTTCCGTTCTCTCCTACTCTGAGGATTATGTTGTTAAAAGAAATATAGTACTTCTTTATCGTGCGACGGAGATAGAAGCTGTGACATATTTTGCAAGTGTGTTTTATGGTTAACTCCTAGTTTCCTGTCACTCTTAACGTCACGTAACAGCAAAGCAGAGACAAAATAGAAAGAAGACAGTGAAAGGAAGCCTGCGTGGGACAAAGAAGTAAGTGGATAGATTTTTTTTCGCTGGATGAAAAGTACCCTACCTTCAAGGATGACTTCTTTGCCAGTTTTCTTCAGCGCTTGCACGGCCTCATCGTGTGTGGCCTCTCGTAAGTCATAACCATTGACAGACAATATGGCGTCACCGACATAAAGCGCTTCAGTCTGGTCAGCAGCCAGGCCCTTAAAAATCTTGGAGATGAGGATTGGCATCTTGTTCTCCTTCCCACCTGCATGAGGAAAAAGGAAAATGTAATCTTCTTTCTTTTTTCAGAAACCTGCTGCTTTACATCCAGTAGCGCATTATACATAGCAACATTCTATGTATCCTGATGTAACCATCCTGATCAGCTTTATCGGGGAAGCTGGGAATTAAGTTCCTTTAGTTACATAATCCATGAAAAGTGCAAGTGACTTTGCTACGGGCTCCAGTACACTAACAAAACCAGCTATTGCGTGTCATTAAAGGCTGTGGAATATGCCGATGGGGGCAAATGGTTTGCATGTCACAGTGAAGGAGATGACGCCATAAATAAATACTGACAATGAAACCCAACATAAAGATAACAGCTCAGTTTATTATAAAGACACAGTCAGTCAGTATGTTTGTGTTTTGAATTAGTGCTCGTATATACGGATTCTAAAATCATTGTTCTAACTAAATGTCCAGTAACATGTCATATGTAACCGGCTTAGCTGTACAATAAGAACATTCTGAGCCAGATGGGTAGCTGTAGCTCAAAATACAACAGCATGCATGCTATGCCTATTTTGATTACAATTATTTTTGATTGCAGTCCTCATATTTGGGCATTTAAGGTGACTTCAGTTCCCCTAAATTACAGAGAGCATATGAGGGCAGACAAAGAGAGCAGCGATTACCCTCATGTACTAACAGTTTTCTATCTCTTCCTCTCCCTCTCTTTCATCTTCTCGTTAAATGAAGGTCAGCTAGTAAGCTGATAGATCTGCCTCTTGCTGTGGGCCTCCACTCTTCATGAGAAATATCGCCATTAATGTCAGCTGGCAGTTGGACTCTGGCCTTCAGGCTAGTGAGACATTATCTAAAAGAGGATTACATTTAATTAATTTCAAATACATCTTCCACAGGTTGCTTCCTCTGGGTAATTACTTGGGATTTAACTCATGTATCTTTCTTTGGAGGCCACAGTCTGGTGCTCTTAAAAAAAAACACAAAAAAACCCCAGGGCTCAGCTGACACACTCCTTCTACGCATGTCCATCACTATGCTGTTCAAGTTTGAGAAAGAGGGATTTACCAGCTACTTGACCGCTCGGTGGCATAAGATAGCTGTGTACTGCATGAGTGAGTATTAGAAGTGAGGTGATGGAGTGTACTTACTGAGTCTGAATCATGATGTGTTGAAAGACATTTTAATGTGGAGATTAGGTGAAGGGGAACCTTCAACAGTGTTGGTGGTGTTATCATCAATCTGCTATCATCAGTCATGAAAGTGTTTTGACTCTTTAAAATATAATTAATGTACTGGATGATTTGCAGAATTATCCTATGACTAAGACAACCATATAAAGTTCTGTACAGTGCAAAGGAAAAGTACACGTCTTGCAGTGGACATTAGTCTGTACACTCTGAATTCTTTATCTAATCTTTCAAACGCCAATATTCTGTCTGTGTTCAAGTAATGTAGCACACGGTATTCATGCAGCTGTAGGGAGAAGTGGAGCTGTGGCTGTCAGACAAGAACTAAATTAATAAAAAGAGAAATGTTGGGTTATTTTATGCACATGCCCCTGGAGAGACCTGAGCATGTCAGAAATGAACCTCCATACTGAACACTGCCAATCAGTGGGGAGACAGGAAACCATCATGTACAGGTTTAGCCAGTGCCTAACACTGCAAGACTGTAGAAAAACTGCTTGGCATGGATGAAACTGCAGACGGACCAAAAAGATGTGTTTGCCACAATGCCGCTAGCCAGTACTATCAACTATATTCCCCTTTATATTCTTTGGCATAACCAATGGTTTCTGCCAGAGCATGCTCCCAATCGGGGGCCATCTTGGAAAGGGGCTGAAGAACCACCAACAATTCCCAGTTACCAGATGTCATGTTATTGGACTATTCTGTTAAACATTGTTTTTCTTTTGGTCTGTTGTTGTCACTTTAAATTACCCTTTATATGAAATGCGTTGCCTTTACATTAAAAAAACTGAAGTATCATCCAATGTTTTGTAACAAACAGAAATGATTGTGTTGAGTTTGTTAAGAGAGCCAAACTATTTAGCCCTCTAGGTAGATGGTGTACGTACATTACTAGGGGAGCGGGAGCAACACTACTAGTATATGGGTGCTCTGTGGAATTGTATTGTTGAAGAATGGTCGGTCTGATCAGTGATCAATGCAATCCCAAAGATTCTGATAAGGACAGCTCGGTTGATGAGTCAGCAGCAAGTAATCCCGTGCAAAGTCTAAATGTCCCCCCCCCCAAACTTTTAACATGGATGAGACTCAGTGACAGGAACAACATGTACTTGAAGGCCATTATAAACAGCTGCGTGGAAAACTACGTTGCTGACTTGGCCACACACTGTACACATGAAGCACCTTTAGAAACAGTAGTATTACTGAGGATAAAGTAGATTATACATGAAGAGCAATTGTAACAGCTGCCATGCCAACTGTAGAAGCTTTTTGGAGCCATTCATCTGGCAGTGGGTCATCAAAAGAGTCAAACACGACCACATTGCCACTTTCAAATTAACTGAGAAAAATGTGAATCTGTGAATTAAGTGAATCTGATTAAAGCAATGACACAGCTGGTTTCTCAACAGTTTCAAGTCCTGCTGCTGATACACAACTGTACTTACCAAACCCTAATCAGTATCTAACACAATTAAAATGGAAATATTATACATTAGTGGTTCTGAATGTCAAGTTAAACGGTCTGCTCTGCTGCTCTGTGAGGCCAGCGCCCGGCTCACTGCGCCCCATCCAAACTTTCCCAGCTGGTTTGAGGATTAAATTTGAATACCTTCCGGTCACAAGTTGCTTCTCTAACCTTCAAGTTACCTTTGTCCCCAGTCTGCACCACCACATCAACTGTAGTGAGTTACATTGCTCAGTAATCTCCTTTCAGTGTATGAAAACTCCATAGTACTATTAGCAATACACAAACCGCAGCCGTATGGTCTGTATCGCCTAGATGGTCAGGAGAGGTCAAATTCATTTTCAATAATTATAGAATTTACAGCTGTTTTTTTTTTTACTGTTTTATAAAAAATTTAAAAAGCAAACATATGTACCTTGAGCTGCAGTAAACCGAAGATTGAAACATTTAAAATTGACTAGAATGAAAAGGATACCACATTACTGCTGGGCTGCTGATCCAACCACAAAATTAACCGAATTGAAAACTCACTGATGCATGGTTGATGTAGGCTCTTCTTGCAGACTTTAACGGTGATTGCCAGTGCAGGATACGGTCAGCGACCTTTCAGCTTCATTAAAACTGACATGCTAATATCTCTTGTACCAAACCAATGTTAATAGAACGCCCACCGCAGCACGTCCCACTTTACCCGTTGCAGCGCTAGCTCCTTTCACTTGATGAATGGTGGAAATACATGTCAAGGATCTATTTACAGTGAGTGGCTGGACAACAGTAGACAGCCTGGTGGTTTTGAGTCTGTCGGGGGAGTCCCTACGATAACAAAATTACTTCAGGTTTTTATCACCTTCTGCTTTTTGATTTTATATATATATATGGTGGTCTGATCTTTATACTATGACAGTTTTCCTAAAGTGTGATTTAAAAAAAACAATAGATCACCTTGCATTATGGCAGTATATTGAATTGCAACCCCTGTATCGATACACGTATCGTATCGCCAGATTCAAGCCAATATACAGCCCTACAACCTTACCACCATAAACCTTTCCACCTTTATATGTACTTTCCCTTCTATTATCTTCACAAACATTCAGGTTTTTCCAATCTGAAATACCTCTTACTGACATGACTGCTGAATAAACATCCTTGACATATTGTAAGAGTCAACATGTCCACCACTCCTACACAACCCTTAATCCTCTCATATTTCCTTCCCATCCCTACCTTTCTTCCTCCAACTTTTCATGTCAAATAGTTCAGCAGCCTCCAGCTGGCCGCCTGTCACTCAGCTGACCGGAGGGTGGCTGCGGTGGAGGTGGGGTGGAGCCACTACATGACAGGTAAATGAGTGGTACTGGCTTATACAATGCTGGCATGTACCTAATTAGCTAATTTTGTGCCAACAACGTGTTTGTTGTGATAATGATGCTTTCAAAGAATTTAGTATGATTCAGCACTTAACTTTACTACTTTACAAAGTTTATCGGCTGAGTTGCATGCAGCACTAATGAACACCGGAGCAAACAGAAGAAAAAAAAAAAAGATTTAACACAAAACTTCAAAATAACGTGGTTATATATTTCTGATGAACGTGTACAGCCACATAAGGAAAAAAATACCTTTTTGCAAACAGACTCGTTATGCAACGGTGCACCTGAGCCTTGTTAACTAACAAAAATATTCACTGGGAACTCTTTCATAGCAAATTGAAATATAAGAAACATCTCTCATATTTCATACCGTTTTCTCCAATAAGTAGTGATGGCAAGGGGTAAAGACCGCACATTAGAGCTTTAGTGCTGTAAATGTTAGCTCTCCTTCCAGCGGACCTCTGCCAGACTAGCATAACGTCAGTTAAAAGTAAAATTTAACCCAGCCCGGTTCTGTGTGAGCAAACATCGGCAGAGAGAAGCAGACTTGCTATTCAAGAGTTCCCGGAGGCCGTCGTTGTATGTTTGCGGTGATGCCGGAGGCTTGTGAGCGTACGAGAGGATGGCTGGTTTAGGAACAGTGAATAGTGACGTCCTCTCATTAGTATGCAGTTTGTACGTCAATCACGCTCTCCTCGCCCCTCCCCTCAAACCCCTCCTCTCCACGCCAACACAGTGACATAAAAAGTGTCGTTAAAAAAAAATCGCCACTGAAAAAAGAGTGACATAAAGAAAAGATCTGAACATTGTCATTAAAAAACACATCGGGATGTAAAAAATATCAAGTTCACGTTTTGTTTTTCAAATTTTCTATTCTTTGTCAAATGTAACGGTCACTGTTCTGGCTCCATAATATTTGCCCTAAAAGTTCTACTTTTGACTAATGTCAGGAAAGCTAGTAAATCAAAATAATGTTGTTTAAAAAAAAAACACACCAAGCTTGCACCTAAGTAGCATAGAATAAAAAGTGTTAGACAGACCCAGGGTCTGCAGAAGCACACTTCACTCTGACCAGCAGGCCTGTCTGGAGACCTGGAGCCTCACTTCCAAGCCTCTCCTCTTACATTTAGACATGCGAGAATAAAGGTTGACTGCCTCCACGCTTTCCTGCAAGTTGGGGTGGGCTCCCTAAAATTAACACTAGTCGAGTACTCCACTCCTAGCCACATAGCTTTCATCTTTGGCCAATGACAACTGCCTGCTGTGGGCTGCTCCTCTCAGCTGTTCACAATGTGGTGTCAGCTATAGCTCACAACAACTTTTGCCCTGTTCTTTCTTTTGCCTCGCCCCGTTTCTTTTTGACACTTTACTATTTCTCTGTTTCATGTGCCATTTCATCTATGGCTTGCTCTTTGTGCCTTTGCCTTTCTCTTTCTATCTTTCTGCTACACCCTCTCTTTATCGCTGCCTTTGAACAACCAGCATCACAACAATGACAAGCCAGTAGGGTGCCAGCTATGATTTTGTTTTAATAACATGCTGTCTGTGTTTTAAAGCCACCCATTTCCACAGAGATGGACATTGCATTTATGTCATTAGGGGCTGGCTTTGTTGCTGTTGGTAGTGGCAGCCGTGGGGGGACCTAAAACTAGACGGAAGAGGGGAGATGGAACAATAACGTGGGCCACTTGAAGAATGAAAAGGAATTATAACAATATAAAGATCCAAAAAGGTATCGTAAAGCAAGCACGCAAGCGTAAAAGGGGATGAATAAGTTATGTGGACATATCACTGCGCTACGTACATTTGATCTTTTGTTTACATAGCTTCCCAGTGCTCAACCGTCCCAGTCTTCTTCACATTGAGATCACCGCTGAGATAATAGCCTGTTGCTGCAGGTCGACGAAACAGTACAAGGAAAAGGCTTTACTCGGCCGCTGCACGGTACGTTGCAGGTATGCAGGCCTGCCCTGCAAGATATGTTGAGGTCACAACTTTTTTTTCCTCTCCAGAGTTTACAGGAGCAGTGCTGGTGTGGGGGTAGACATGCACCGGAGTTGCTCACCTTTGCTCATTGAAAGACAAAATTAAAATCAGCAGAGAAAGAGCTTTTAGCTAGCCGAAGCAGTTTATATTATTTAGAAACAGTGATGGATTTACTCTTGTTTCTGTGACTTCACTTTCACCTGTATATGGGTGAGGAGTATAATTAGTCCTCACCCATACCTTTCAATGACATGACAGTTCTCTTTTTATTGCACGTGTAGGCACCTCTAAAAATAGAGGGGGGGGAAAGACGTTTTACAACCTAAAACAAATGCACAGACTTGAGCCACTAACAGTTGATGTGTTTTTGTTTGTCTTATAACATGTTGGAAGTAGGTGTTCCTCATTTTAACCATGTCCTCTGGCGAGGGTTGGAACTAGTAAATACAGTACTGGTAGGTGGTGTTAACGTGTGTTTTTTTGTGTGTGTAATGTATCACGGATTATATATATATATATATATATATTTTTTTTTTTTTTTTTTTTTATTTTTTACCCAAAACGAGTACTACGTAGCATAAAGTAACAAGTGTTTGTCTCATTTTCTTAACTTAGCCAAGTGAGTTTCAGTTTCACCTGTTATTATGATTGTGTGCGCGAAGCCACACTGTCAAACACCCAACGTTAGCATAACGTTACACGACAGATGCTAATTACCGTCTCCGGTGACTCCGCATGGGACACCGAAATGGTTCCCCGTTGAGGTGGTGAGGGACGGCTCGACATAACCACAGCTGTCAGGTTTTGTCTGTGCAAACCGCTAGCCCTAATTGCCTGAACTGTGAGTTAAATACGAATGAGAAATTGTCTTGACAAAACGTCCCAGACGAGTGAAATCTATCGCACATTCAGTTTGAAGTTAGTCGACAAGTCGACGGTGGGGTTTTCTCCCTCGGTGACAGAAACTGCGCTCGAACTTCAAGCTAAAACTCGTGTTAAGAGACACCGACTCGCCGTTTACGAAGTTTGCCGTTTTCGTGTTAACTTGTTAAAAAACTGCCTTACCTTTGATACTGATTCCGAGTCCTCCAACATCTTGCTTGGTAACTCGCACGGTGCGCTTCACGTTGGTGATGGTTTCCGGGACCGGGGACGAGCTAAGGTTCGGGGGGTCTCCGTTGATAGCGCCGGCGGGACTCAAGTTGGGCTTCACGGGCTCCTCGGCACCCTCCCCGGGGTTTACAGTGAGCGTGTCCTCGGTGAGTGTGGCCAACACCCGGATCCAGCGGTCCACGGTCACTCGAAGTTCCAGCAGTCCCGTTTTCTGCGCCTTCATCGCGGCAGCCATGTTCAACGCATTCCTGAAATAACTCTAGACGGGCTGGCAGTCCTATAAAGAGAGAGGGGGTGGAGGGATTGGGGTAGGGGGCACACACACACGCACACACACACACACACACACGCACGCGCGCGCGCGCATTCACATTCCTTCTCTCTCTCTTGCTCTCCACTGACTTTGTCCCCGTCCAAAGAGGTTTATCCAGCAATAAGAAGTAAAGTTAATTGAGGGTGAGACGATTAGCAACGGTGTTGACACACACACACACTCACATTTCAAAAAGCTTCTTGTTGAGTCCCTCCATTAACGAAGTGTTTGCGGTTGAGTCACACATAATTAAGTTTTGATTCATTCATTCATTCATTCATTTATTTCAAGTGCATTGAGCCACCCGGGCTCAGATCACTGATCTAATCTGCAATGTGCCCAAAAGAAATCACTGCACTGATACAGACGTTCTGTCATGAAGAAAATAAAATCAATAGTGCTTTACAGTTTCCATCTCCTTTCCAGAGGATAGAGCTCATATCAGGCACGCAATCCACAAATCAGATTCAGTTTGAACTCTGCTGACAGAAAACACACTCACAATGGTAAAGACGCCTTATTTTACCATGTTGCTCTATGAATCCATAAAGTTTTTAACGAAGGAATCATTTTCATGCGTTTTCGTTCAAAATATGATTCTCAAAGAAGAAAAACAACATTGAGGCTGATTTTACCTTGAAAGAGCAGATGAAAAAGATGGCAGGTCATGACAATTGTGCGCTGTGGCAACCACTGCTCGCTAGTTCAACTGCTCAAATAAACCCTCCAAATCAATGCCCAGCAAAATCTCAATAAAAGGTAGACCCCGGATGAGCATGATGTTCTCTAAAGGGTGGTTAGCCCAAAGCTTCCCTCTAGTAGGCACTAAATGAGTTGGCAGCGCAGTGTATGAGCACTGACAAAGCTGAATCAATACTGGCCACGGACCAAAACCCAAGGACCTGGTGTGCCGTACTCGGATCTCCAAAGGATTAAAGAGAAAGACTTCAAGAGAAAACAAATATGTGTGTGTAGTTATTGGCTAAGAAGTTTGCTGTTGGTTGTCTTTTAAAATTGTAATGGGTAGAGCATAACATCACTGTTTAGCCCCAGTTATGGCTACACATTCCAGAAAAGTCCTGTCCTTCATATTACATACAGTAAAGATTTTTGCCAACCAGTGGGATCTGAATACAACTTCCTCTCTGAACAAATTATATTATTTTGTGATTCATTTCCTTTATTTTCTCTTCCACCTTCCGTAAGTCCAACCTCTCAAGCAATTCCAGTTATTTTCAATCCACAAGTTGATTTGCAATAATTTAGCCTCGGACACGCACAGATACCTTTGTGCACATCTCTACTTGTAACCTTTCTGTTTTGCTTTCAATAATCTGTATTTTAAATAATATGGGAAAACACTGAAAATGCTGTCTAATATATGAAGCTTGTAATAAGCTATGATTTCAGCAGTAATTCGCTGTGACCAAGCCATTTGGTCTGGGTCTTGTCTTGACTCCAACTAAACATGGATAAGTAGCCTATTGCACTGTCTTGGTGAGTCAGCAGAGGTGCACTTAATTGCTCAGAGTAGTCATTAAGGACATGCATGAGTCACTGAAACAAGCTGATGAAGCATCTTACTTGCATCTGCAAGTAATCTGCCAACCTGTCAGCTGTGTGTGTTTGTGTGTGTGTGTGGTAGCCTGTGTTGCATCTGCTTTACAACAGGTGAAATAGCAAAGAAGTTATAGCAGCCACTTTTAGAAAACGCTCTTCTGGGTGGGTTGGCGAGGGGCAATTGCTCACTTACTGAAAACAAGTTTGGAACACTGACTGAAAATTGCTCTCAACCCACACATATGGTTTAAAGATGCACATCTGTTACTAAAACCTCCCTATAACATGAACGTAGCTAAGCAGATACACTTCATAAACTGCTGCATTCATGTATAACTGGCTAATTTTAACGTTTGTATATATTGGGTTTTAGTTGTATTTCCTGTAAATGTTCATGCATTCATTGAACATAATGTGCATACTACATTTTATATACTCTGCTCAACACAAGCTGTCTTCTGTCTCCCCCTAGTGATTAAATGGCACCATTACTTCAAGACAGACATTTAAATAACGAGTTATACAAGCAAGGGCTTCTTTTTGATTATCAAGATGCAGATATTTGGCAAGGGATTTTAACAGATGTGTTTTAAAACATTTTTTGAATTTTTGTGAGATGCCAGTTTTATTATAAAAGAAACAACAAAAGAATCCAAGGCAAAAACAGCAACATTTCGGACTTTCTGCTAGATATCGGCATCATTTGTCTCTTGATGTAAAACTAGCGGGATTGTAATCTATCTGACCTTGTTATGGCACACATTTTTTCCCCAAGATTAATAATAATATATGCCATATATACATTAATCTCTTGAGCACAAGATCAACGATACAATTACTTGATTCTGACAGACTGTCTCTCTTTTAAAGGTTCAAGATGAGGTGACATACAGTTAAGGAAGATTTATTTACATGTTTCCCTGTAACCCCATAAACTTTCACCACTGTGATACAACTCTTTGCTCAGACAAAAACCCTCTGAGCTACTATTTAGCACATGTATAGAACAACACATATAAAAAGCTCAGCAACAATGAATAGGGGGCTTTAACAACAGTGCATCTACCTAATGATGTTTAGCATTATGACGAAGTGTTTGACCATCTGACCTCCTGTCTATACATCTGTCAGTCTATTCCTTTGTGATGTGAATGGCAGGTGGCCAGCCTATCTTTCACAGTACCAGGCTTTAATATTTTTTTTCAAAGTGTCAGTGAATGGAACAACAGGATTTGTAAGGATCTCTCCCACAATAGAATATATGTCCTCTCGTAGAAAGAAAAACATTGGGAGTGTGGAGTTGATATAGTAATGTACAGTGCTAAAAGATTGTTTGTCATATGGAAACGTATGCATTAAGCGTGCCATAAGTAGTTGGACACGTCCGACACATTGTTTTCCAGCATGTTGACTTGAAATGAAACAATAGCAGAGGTGCTAACTTTTGGCTGAAGGTTTACATCCATATTGGATGAACAATGTGGGGCTCGTAATCTTTAATACACACTGTCCCCTAATGTTCTCCCACCATTGAGCCAATATGGACATAGACATCCTAAAATTGCATTAAAGCTAATGTCCGGACTTTAGCCTCATACACATCAAAACATCAAAAAATGTGTCATTTTATTTTAATTTTATTTGATAGTGTTTATGATTTGCACAACTAATGCCCAATATATCTGCCATTGGGTACTTAACAGTAGTTTAGAGTTAAGTCCTGCTTTGTGTGTAAAAATGAATAGTAACAAAAACCCAGTAGTAGAAAGTAACTAGGTACATTTACTCAAGTAGTGTACTTAAGGGCAATTCTGAGGTACTGTTACTTAACCTGAGTATTTTATACTTGACAGTGTTACTCTACTACATTTCAGAGGGAAATATTGTATTGTTTACTCCACTGCATTTATTTGACAGCTATAGTCACCAGTTACTTTACACATTAAGATTTTGGTTCTACTTAAGTAGGAGATCTGAATACTTCTTCTACCATAGCAGAAACCTATGATAGAAAAGTAAAAATTACCATAAAATATAACAGCATACACATGAAAAACTATGTTTGCAGAGGTTTAGAAAAAAAAACTTTTTTAGGCACACAGAAAACATTTTACATTACATATAATTGAATATTTTATCTTTATTTTACCATTAAAAAATATATATCTTCATTATTTATTAGTGTACATATTTAGGGTTTATGGGATGTGCTTAGGCTAAAAACAAGTTTGTATATTTATTTAATAAATCAAATCCAATCATAAAAAAAAAAAAACAAGTTATAGGAACAGTAAAGTACACACACACACACTCACACAACTGAAAATAATACAACCCCCACTTGCCACTTGCCACTCCCCACCCCCGGTTCAATCAGCCACATATATGCATGTCCCAACTCCCCAAAGACAGTGGACAGTTGGGGTGGCCTTCTGATTAATTTCAATCTCCCCTCGCTTCCCTCTGCCCCCTCCTGCTCCTGCCATCCTCCAACCATCTCTGCATCCCTCGATCTATCCCTCCCCTTCTCTGCAAAGGGCAACAGCTCCAGAGGTCTACCATATGGGCCAGTGTCTGAGCGGCCGACTGCCTGTCTCCCTGCAGCTTGCGGGTGTGTGTGTGTGTGTGTGTTTCAATCCTGCGCTGACTGTTAGCCTGCCCCACCTGTTCCTCTGTGACAACAGACCAGACCTCTCCTCTACAGGCTGGCCAGGACAGGCTGGTGGATAGATAGATAAACTGATCACAGACAAAAAAGATGAATAGATTGAGAGGGAGACGAGAGATATGCACATGTGACAGTAAGGTTTTGAAGAGATTTTAATCAAATGTGACAGAAGAGTGATGAGCAGCTGTAAGTCACCTCATTGATAAGCACCCGCCAAGCCGTTAGAAAAGTCACTGGAAATGTGCTCAAAATGAGAGTAGAGAAAGAGATAGGAAATGGGGCAAAAGACAGTGACACAGATGGGCAGAGCACAAAACAGACAAACAGATGAGCACACAATAATAGATTAAAAAATATGGAATAATTTATTCTCAAAATATGAATGACAGACTGTGCAGTGAACAGACTGTGGTCGACAGACACCACGCTGCTCCCTAAACACCCGAGGACATAGGATTATAATGAATGGGAACTTGGGGGTGATAATGAGAGGTCAAACAGAAGAATAAGTCTCAGGCTTGTACACCTGTGGTCCACCTTCTGCTGTCTAAAGCGGCACAGCGACCCTTTTAAAAAAAAATCCCTCACCACCTTCAGTTACTCTCATTATAACCTACTGAATAATGTAAAGGTATATATGCATGAGGGATCCAAGCAGAGGAGAGGAGACGGGGCTGTGCGATGGAAGGATCTACATAATAGGGCTATCTCTCTCTCCATCTGGTCATGTGTTTATAATCACCCCCTCCTCCTTCTTAATGCCGATCTATCTGTTTTTCTGTCAGAACCAATGCCCCAATAACCCCCCAAAAATATTTTGCTCTCACTGATAATATCATACTCGCTCTACTGTCTCATTTTGTGCATAGAAAACTGTGAATGTGTGTGAGAATGCACGTTTGTTCCTCTCTGTGCCATTCAGTGTCCGTTTGTATGAGCTGACGCAAGCACTTTGCAGCCTCAGGAGAATTAACCAGGCGTCTGCCACCTGACCCCGTTGACTCCGACTATCCTGGGCTCAGCTGATACGCGTGCCGTGTGGCCCTGACATGAGGAGGACAAAAAAGCAGGAGGAGTGGGAGGAGGACAGAAGGACCAGCAGGCAATGAATGATTATGATGACTAGGGCCATCTTGCTGGCCTCAGAGCCCCCACCCCCCAGCAGAAACCCTGGCCTTGGCCTCGGCTCAGGCTCTCACATGGGCTACTGATCTGGCTAGGGTTGGCTTGGGTCGCTGTGGGTGAAGTGTCATCACCAGGCAGGGTCTGGTCTGTCAGCTGTTGGGGATGACAGGAGGAGGAGGAGAAGGAGGAGGAAAGGAGAAGAGGGGAGAGGAGAGAAATGTACGTAATAGAGGATGAAGGAGATGTACAATAGGTGAGGAGAAATAAATCATGAAAAGATAATTGGTGAAGAGTGTGAAATCATGAAAAGCCAAGAGTGAGAATAAGAAGGAAGGCACAGGGGAGAGAAAAGATAATATTGGAAGGAGCAGACTGAAACAATGCATAAAAGGGAACAGGTTTTGTGGAGGTGTCATATCTGCCAGGCCTTATGCAACCTACAGAGCTCATGCAGATGGCACGACTGCTGAGAAAGTAGGGTAAACAGTCCCAGCTAATGACTTGCCCCCTCTTGACTCCGTACAGTGAAGTGAAAGAGCAAATAACTGGAGAAAAACATTCCTTCACGGGGATTAAGAATCTGTCAGGTCAACCACTGTACAGCGGAGAGGGTAAATGAGCAGGGTTGCGAAGGGTAAATGTGTGGGCTTATATTATTCATGGCATCTTTTCACAGTGTTGTTGGCACTGTCAGATCACTGCAAGGCAGTGATTACTTAACTCAGCAGCAGAGAGGAGGGGCAGGCTGAGGAGTACACTTTGGGGTCAGGATGGGAGAGAGACTTGCAGCTTCTCTTTTTTTGTGATTATAAACAGAGAAAAGGAACACAGGTTTCATAACGATGATCTCGCTCGCAATGAGAAGTACACATTTCTTTTTGCCTGTATAACATATTCCTGTTATTTTTGTGTCCTGTCACGCCAGGAAAGAACAACTGCAAAAGCTAATATCATAGCTACTGCCATTTTGGACTCTCCGGTTCTCTTCGTTCCCTGAAAGGTTCGCACTCTCATGATGGTGTGCAATTGGTCATAGTTCATCAAAGTTGAACTCTATATGAAAACATTACACAGTTAGCTTTGCCTGCACAAGCAAATTCATTGGCCGTGGTAATTCCATTGAATTTAGACTCAAATATCCCTGTTTGGCTAGATTTATACCTGCAATAACTGATTTTTGACACTTAAGGGATGACTCCTTCTAAGTTGATGTGTAATGTTGATGTGAACTTGTTAGCAAAATAGTTTCCTATTTACACACCCAGCAACATTTGGAGCGTATGAAGCAACATTAGCATTAATTTGGAGTTGTGTTTACAGTCAAACATTCACTTTTTTTAGCTCTTCACTGACTCCTGAAAGGAAAATCCAGCTCTTTAGCTGCTAACTGCTCCATTATGTGCTGGGCAGCTAGCTTGCAATGGGTATTTAGAGAATTTGCTGAAAACAGCTGCCTGCTACGAGAACAATGCGAAAAATCCAAAACATGACAGTTGCCGGCAGAAACTAAATGAAATATAATATACAAAAATATAAGAAATACAAAAAAAATGATTATAGTTGCTGTAATTTGTCCATATGATGAAGTATATCATATTCACTGTCAGTGAACTAGACTTTTCATATCTTCTATTATCTTGGCAGGAACGTTTTATTGAAAACGAATGCTTGTACATTAGTTTGCCTGTTGAGAATTGTTGGGTATTATGGGAGAGGGTTGCACCTTGTAAAAAACTTTGATACAGCTCAGTAGGTTATACGTTCAGACAGTCAGCCAGTAGGTCAGGTCAGCTGATTTGCTGTGTAACAGTCCTGCTGGTGTGATTAAAGGGGCTGTGACAAAGATGCTGAAAGGAGATCAAGGGGGGTAATGGCCAGCTGTCACACTGAGGGACCATAATGGCCACGGCAAATCCCACCACCGTCTGAGCCTGTTTCTTCTTTGACTTCAGCCTCCTGCTAACTGACTAGTCATCTCTTTGTTAACCTGTCACCGAGCTGGTTGACAAGATGAGTTAGATAGGACATTGTTGTCAAAATCAAAGGTTTTAGTCTGGATGAGTAACTCACTGAATACATACAACACATGAAAATCTAAATTGCACCGAGTTTCATGTTGAAATAATTAAAGATCACGCTCTGCTACATAAATTGATTATTTGACTTTGGTAGTTCATGCATGCACAAACGTAATTTAAAAGTCCCACATTCCGTACATTCATATGCTGTACAGCCACAATGTAACTCAAACCACCAGGAAACCCACGATATCATTGTCTTTGTGTCTTGTGTTCTTCCATTTACTGCATGCACCTGCCAGAGACTATGTGGGTGGTTGATATGCGTAACTCTCCCCAACCCCTTTTCATTAAGACAGTAGGCTAGAAGACTGGGTAACCTGGTCTTTACTTTATTTTCTCCAAAGCAAACTGTATCTAATATATTTAATTCTTTTATCATCTTCTATCAATACTTTAAAAACAATCTCATAATATTTGATGCTATCTGTGGATTGTACTTTCTTTGCATGTTCTCCCCATGTTCACTAGGGGTTTCCTCCATAAAATCAAAAATAACCCCATGGAAAAAACATGCAAGAAGAACGGACTGCTGCCCTGTCCCTGACCAAGACAGAGCATGTACACTTGG
>JAVQJD010064332.1:0-18393 GCA_036023655.1 Nannoperca australis | reverse complement strand
AAGTATATATATATATATATATATATATATATATATACATATATATATAATATATATGATATAATATTTCCAATGCTAAGAAGCTGATGTTTAGCAGGTATAATCTTTACCACGTTAATCATCTTAGCGTGTTAGCATGCTAACATTTAGCTAATAAGCACTAAATACAAAGTACAGATGAGGCTGATGGGAATCATTCGTTTTTGACCTGATGGTGGCGCTAAATAGAAAAACCAAATGTCATGGCAGTCTAAACTACAGCTGGCCAGGCGTTTTACTCCAAACCATAAACGTCTCTTTGTGGAGGAGAAGTGAGGATCACATGAGGATTCATGTCAGTACCACATCTGGTGCCAATCCTCCCAGAAGATCTTTCACCTGGAGGGGCTGGAGGAGAAGTCAGAAGATCACTATCCATGGAAGTCTGCATCAAATGTAATGGACAAACATTTACATCCCCAGAGCCACAGAAAGACAAGGAGCTGCTCACAGCTGTAAATCTAATAAAATGCTGACTTTGGAAAACAAAGAAGACTGAAGATCCATTTACAGACAGAAATGATTCTATTGTTATTTCTTTGTGATGCAACAGCTCTGACCTCAGAGTCAAAAGTAGTGTTTGCTTTGCAGCAGCTTACTAAAGTTTGATGGCACACATCCGATGTGTTTAGTTTCAGACCACAGAGCAACACCAGCAGCAGCAGCTTCCTAATTCCACGTTCGTATTCTTAACACAACTCAATCACAGACTGAAATCACTGAGATCAGATGTGCACAAGACAAATGCGTCCTTAATTTAACTAAACCCTTCGAGAACGCACGTCTCACGACTGCAAATTGTTGACGATAGCAAAGCGCCAAAGCAAACAGCGCATCAGAGGGGATGTGAAGAACTGATTCGTCCATCAGTGTGTTAACGAGGCCTACGTGAGCTCGTGTGGCGTCCGCCCGCCCGCAGCCGCACATCATTTCATGTGTTTATCTCCTCAACCTTCCTCCACAGCGGGGGTCACTCAGGCAAGTAATGAAGCTCGGCCAGTCAGCGGTCACGGACAGACATGACTCCATCTGATCAGGCCTGTTAAACTGGAGGCAGATGACGGAGAGGGAATGAATGAGGATCAAAGCTTCATTAGTCTGATGCAGAAGTTCATATTCACTGCCATGGTCACCAGGTCATCTTCCTTTAATGGACAGGAATCATGTTAGAAAACCCAGAACCCTTACATGCAAGTGTATGTGAATACTGACCAAAGCACCAAATGTGGATTAATCCACCACTGAAAATAGTCCCCAACAAAATGCACTATTTCCTCCTGTTTTAACAGCATTTAATAAAACCTACAGTGGCCTTTTAAACAAATGAAAGTAAATACTCAGTTTAAAGATTGATGTCCTCTGTAGAAAGACTGGGCTCGGGGCTGAGTGTCCCAGACACAGTCGGGAGAGTACTTTGTTGGTTTTGGACTTTTCATGGGGTTTGTTGATAACAAGGAAAATACAGAATAACGCCAGACTTATCTTTAAATTAATGACGGCATCTACACGTAAGAAACATTTGTAAAGGGCGCTGGTGAAGGAGTACATGCTCGAAATCTCTACAACACCTTCTAGAGGCACTTTGAAGACTGATGCCGGGGCAGAGCCTCAGTCTGGACGCCTGCCACCACCTCCGCTCTCCAAACTGTCACTCTGTGCAGCTTTCAAGCTAAAAGACTCATCAGTGTCTGTAACGTGAGACGCTCTCCAGACAAACATCTTCTCTCCACTCATTATGACCTCATGGTGTGTGTGTGTGTGTGTGTGTGCGTGTGGCTTCTGATCCTGCTGATAAATCTCAGGATCTGTATTTTTCACTCATGCTTTTGATAAATACTTGACTCCAGCGAGTCTTTTCTTAAAGATAAACTCCTGCACACTCGTCTCGTGTCTCCTTGACTTGTGCTGATGTTTTTACTGCATTTTTACTTGTGTTTTCTGTTTTGTGCGCTGCTTCTAATGCACATGACAGTAAACTTAAATGCAAATGAAATTCGAACTGGATCAGCAGCCGGCAGGTCCTGTTTGCTTGCAGCAGTAACTTTATCTTCTGGTTATCTTGTTGACTGATAATACATTTCTGCTTCATTTGCTCAAATCATACCAAAGCAGTGAGTCCATCTGGCTCAAATACTTTTCTTTCAGTTAAACAAACAAGCACCAAATGGCTACGTGATTACCTCAATCTGTCAGCCGAGCTGCAGCTGGGTGAAAGAGTGAATCCTGTATTCAGTCCACGAGATGTCAGAGCATCAGTCAGAGTAACACGAGCAGGAGGACTGAGGCTTTCAGCTCATCGGGGATAAAGACATAAAACTGTGAGGATGTGGGACGGAGAATGTTCTGGATTTAATGGCTCCTGTTAAACCTTGAGATCTTTATGAGCATGAGAACTTGAATGTAGAGCGTGAACGCTGAGGAGCATCCCTGTGGAAGAACCGAATGACCTGCTTATTGTTCGATTTTTCAATAATAAATACACAAATAAAAAAAGAGAGACAATTTGGCACATTTCCTTTGGATATCTGATCTGATGAAGCACTTACTGAGTGACAGGCCTGCAAGTCTTTGCTGTCGTGTGTGTTTTTACCAACTAACCTTTAGTCATCTTTTAATGTTTCTACTTCCATATTCCCACCATATGAACATATACCCATGTAAATAATTAGAACACCTTTTTCCTATCCCAACCAAACATTACTTTTCACTCCCGTCCTCCACTTATAACACTCATAATCTACCTTTTCCTCCTGATTTCCTTTTATTCTTTACATTTTTATTTCTTTTCACATCCGGTCGTTGCCTCGTGAAGTCACAATGTCATGTTGTGTCACTTTCTGTGTTGTCTGTGTGGGTGTAAATGAATGCTGTTCATCACTGCTGGCGAGATGCTGCTTGTCTGTCCTCTAGTGGACCTGACGTATAACTACAACTAGCAGCAGCTGGTTGGAGAACTCTTTGACTTTGACTGTAGCTTCTGTCTCTGCAGATGATGGTGAAACACACACACACACACACACAGATGTTGTCCAGTACAACCATAGCGTTAACACTATATTAAAGGGTGGTTTCACACCAATTAAACAGATTTTCTAATGAACCTCAGCATCAGCAGCATTAGCAGAGGCAGATAGGGTTTATATGTCTGTGTTTCGAGTTTACAGGAACTGTATCCTCTGTGGAGAAGTTCCACTGAAAATAAGATAAGATCCACTTTTATTGGTCCACAGAGGGGAAATCCAGGTGCTGCAGCAGCACAAGGACATAATGAGTACAGATTAACAGAGAAGTACATCAAATGAGATAGAAATAGAAACAGAAACTGAACAAGAGGCAGCAGTGATGCATTCAAATGTAATCTGTCCCTTTCAGTGGGAGAGACACGTGTCAGAACCTGGACACATAAAACCAGAACGACCATGAGTCGTTACCACTAGAGGTTAAAGAAGTTCAAACTCTTGCTCACACAAATGTGTCAGGGTTTTATTTTTTACACGTGTACATTGAAGGACTGACCTGTTGGCTTACATCCAGACACAGAGACATCCTCTCGATCCGGAGGAACTCACCATCGACTCTGACACACACGTGTGATCCGTGCAAACAGGCCGGGGTCAACAACACCGCCACGACGCCACGAAGCATCACACGAACACAACCACACAGACATCAGCTGCAGAGCCACACACGTTCAAATAAACTCGATGAGGATTTGTCAAAATCATTAAAAGAGGGATATTGATCGTATAACTTACTGCCCCACTGATGAGGCGTGCTGTAGCCTGCAGCGGTGAATAAATCACTCGTGTTGAGCTGAACTGGGTGAACACACTGACACACATAACTGCACGTGGAGTCTCCACCTCAGCTGCCCAAATATCTTCACGCTGGTGCTTCATTAGAAAGCTCCCAGCAGCTAAAAGGATCCAAATCAAACCTGTGACAAAGAGTATTTTCACCTGTCACCTACAGACCTGCAGCTTTCACTCAGTCACACCCTGAACGCCTCACGTCTCAGCGCCCGGTCCCCCCCGGTCCCCTTGGCCCCCTCACCCGATCAATGCCACGCAGCAAGCGTTAATACCCAAGGATAGGAAAGTCGGAATCAAAGCGGTAGTCATGGAAACAACCCAGACCTGTTTCCACCCACCAATCGATGAGGTTCTGTGTGTGCGTGTGTGCGTGTGTGTGTGTGTGTGTGTGCGTGTGTGCGTGTGTGTGTGCGTGTGTGTGTGTGTGTGCGTGCGTGTGTGTGTGCGTGTGTGCGTGTGTGTGTGTGTGTGTGTGTGTGTGTGGTGGGCCGGATGTGTCGAGGAGAACCCCTGTCCCACATTCAGACACAGACCCCCTCGTCCTCGGCAGCAGACGCAGACAGAGACAGAAAGCCAGACGCAGCGAAGAAGACTCTGACAAAATGGGGAAGCAACTTGTTCAAATGTGTGCTGGGATGCTGTTTCCGGCTCTCTGGCTGCACCTGGAGGCCGCGGCTGCAGGTGAGTTCGAGTCCAGCTCTGCTTCAGTCTTGTAGTCTGAACTAGTTTTTCTAGGTCTGATTCGAGACGAGTTCGGTAAAGCATGAGTCTCTTAATCCCAGGGTCGTGGGTTGGAAGTTGCTTTGGATAAAAGCGTCTGCTAAATGTATTGTAAAGTATCATTATGGATTGTTTCTGTCGGTGGTGCTTTTAATGGGTTGGAACTACTTTTCTGTATGAATATGATGGAGGAGGGTTTTTCTTGTTTGGGGGAGCAGCAGTGGAGGGTTTTGGACTTATATTTTACCCTTACAATATAGCTAATAGTTATCATGGTGCACTTGGCTGTATGCAGAGGACAACAGTCCCGTCTTTGTTATGTCCACTTTATCAATATCTTACAGAAATATGAAGTTTGAGAAGAGAGTGGCTGGAATATTTACCGTTGTATTAACGTGTCACCAGGGGCTGTGCTGTTGTTACAGGTAGAAATTACGGTTTAAACAGGTTCGAATGACTTGAATCCACTTGAATATATGACACGTTGTGGAGATGATGGAGCAGTCCAAAGAAAATATTCATCTTTCTAGTGAAAGCCTTTAAAAAAACAACAGAACATTCAGACCCCTCCGCACCCAAATCATTTGTATACAGTCCCTAATAACTTCAGGTTATCTACGTCCCTTATGTGACACTTTTACTACGACATAAATATCTATATTTACTCTATACCACAATTTTCATACATTTTTCTCTAAATATTGAAACTTTATTCTCTTTATTAATTAGCTGAATCATATTTTATGTATTAGATCTAAGTGAAATGTATATATTTTTGGCCAAACAAAGGAGATGTTCTACTTCTGACTGAATGTGAACAGGCTCCTTTAAAGGGAACGTCACGGCCCACAACTGAAACTCTTCTCTTTTTATTGGGGGACAGGAAGTGCTTATCGAATATCAGAAAGAGGAACCACACTTTGATAATATGAATCAAAGCCAGCAGTTACAGTAACAGCGTGCTCTGCAGAGGGGACGAGGTGGAGGGGGGGCGGTGTGCTACAACCGCCGCAGCTGAAACAGAGCTTTAATTAAACGTGACCCACAATCCCTCATTATCCAGACAGCGAGTGCAGCGGGAATCAATGGCATGGATTTGGATCATACTGCCCCAGTAAATAACTGGCATGCAACTTCTACTGCAGCTTCTTGTTTTCCAGTCATACCTCCACATCCTCCTCCTCCTTGTCTCCTCCACCAGGCATGCTCAAAGTTGACGGGGCCCAGGACGGAGGCGGCAGCGGCGGGGACACCATCAGCCACTCTCTGGCCCTGGTGCAGCGTCTGGAGGCCCTGCTGGTTCAGGGCAACGGCAGTGACGTGTCGCTCAGGGTGGAGACGCCCAACGCGGATGAGGTGAAGATGATCCAGGCTCACTCGCTGGTGCTCTCCCTGCAGAGCCCCGTGTTTGAGGAGGTGCTGCTGAGCCGCAACAGCAGCACGCTGGTCCTGAAGGAGACCTCCGACTGTGCTGCTGTGTTCGACAAGTTCATCAGGTGAGAAAGGACGGAGGATATAGATGGAGGTGTCAAACCACATGTCCTTGAGATTCACATGAACCCTCTTCTTCACACCCTCTAGAGGGATGGACTCTGCTCCTGCAGGTCCACATCTGTGACGAATCAATGAGTTCAACATTAAACAAACTGACCAATCAGTGAACTGCTGCTGGTGTAGCAGCACGACAGCGAGGAGCCTGCAACAACAATCAATAACCAAATCTAGTTTTATTGCCAATGCTAATGAGGCTGATCAAAACTCACGCTACAGTACACAAACAGAAATCTTCTAGTTCAAGTTCTAAACTGGACTTTTCACAGAATTCAAATATAATCAAAGTGTTTTTCATCCGTTTTAGGCTAAACAGTCCCATTGTGTACGTGTTGTCATGTTAGAGAAGAATGTGCTTCTAACGCTCCTCCTCTGTGAGCAGGTATCTGTATTGTGGAGACATTTCTGTGCGTCTGGACCAGGCCAAGCCTTTACACAAGCTGGCCACTAAGTACCAAGTGATGGGTCTCCAGCAGGGCATCACCCAGTACATGACCCAGAATCTGGCCCGGGACTCCTCCGCGGGCCACGTGGCGGGCTGGTACGAGTACGCCCTGCAGACCGGGGACGCGACTCTGAGGGACAGCTGTCTTCAGTACATGGCCTGGAACCTGTCGTCGGTGCTGCAGAGCGGAGAGTGGGTGTCCATCAGCAGCCAGCTGCTCATGTCCCTGCTGCAGCGCTCGGACCTCATCCTGCAGAGCGAGATGGAGCTCTTTGCAGCGCTGGAGGCCTGGATTATTCAGAACGAGCCGGACGGTCTGACGGCGGAGAACGCTTTGAGAGCTGTGCGTTACGCCATGATGCCGCCACGGGAGCTCTTCCGCCTGCAGACCCAGTCCTCAGTCCTGGCTCGCTACCAGGAGTCAGTGCGCGACCTGCTGTACATGTCTTACCAGTTCCACTCTGCATCGCCGCTGCACATGGCCAAATACTTTGACGTGAACTGCAGCCTCTTCATGCCCAGGAACTACCTGTCGTCAGTGTGGGGGTCGCCCTGGATCATCAGCAACCCCACGCGAGACGACCGCAGCACCAGCTTCCAGACGCAGCTGGGGCCCAGCGGCCACGATGCCAGCAAGCGGGTGACTTGGAACGCCTTGTTCTCGCCACGCTGGTTACCCCTCAGCATGAGGCCGATGTACACGGAGACGGGCGCCATGCAGCCGACACGCGTGGAGGGAGGACGCCCTCGCATCATCATCACGCCGGCCACGTCCAGCGCTGACTTCGCCGGGGTAAACTTCCAGAAGACCGTGCTTGTGATGGCTCAGCAGCAGGGGAAGATGGTGGTGAAACACGTCTACAACTTCCACCAGAGCACGGAGGAAAACGGGGATTTCTTGGCCGAGGCCGACCTGTACCGGCGGACGTCTGAATACCTCATCGACAGCTCCCTCTTCCTCCACATTGTGGTGAAGCCGCTGTACCAAACCCTCATAACCACCAAGAACTGACCTCCACCCTCCTCTCTGAGCCACCTTACCTCACCGCACACAGTCCAACCCTCTGAAGCGACACCTCTCTCATATCACTTCACGGGGACCTGGATCTGAATCCTCCTCGTGTGTGATGTCTTGTCTCGTACAACTGCTGTTTTCATTGGGCAACTAACACACCACAACTTGACTCGTGACATTTTGTAAATCATGCTGAGTGTAAAATCCTAATTAAAAGATCAGTCTGGTGCTCTTCTATATATGTTTCTTTTACTGTCAGCAGATCCCATGAAAAGACCAAAAAGAATCAATCCTCTACCATTAAAATGTCTGTGTATCCAAAGACGCAGCAAATGAGGATTCATCCGCCGCTGAAAGTAGTCCCCAACAAATGCACTATTTTCTCCAGTTTAAGTAACGTTTGATAAAAACTACAGAGCCCAGCTGTTTCAGGGCACGAATGAGGCTTTTGTAAAAATGAAACAATAGATTTACATCTTCATTAGGAACTCAATGGACTTGGAACTGAGAACCACAGACAGGGAAGTCAGAAAATCCTGACAGACAGACTAACTTCGGTCTTTTCAAGGGATTTATTGACAATAAGAAACATACCGAACATCGTCAGCCTCATCCTTTATGCTGGAGGTTCCTGTTCCTGCCACATTTGTCTTTTTGTTGTTTTGATATATTGGTGCTATTATACCCCATTTACAATTAAGGGGTCACAGTTCAGTCATTCATCACTGATGCGGTGATTTGCAGTCCAAGTTACATCGAGATGTCCGGGTTAAAACTGACCTTAAACTGACTGAAAGTGAATCTTTTTAAAGACTTAACGACGGCTTCAAAGTCAAATCCAGATTTTTTTTAAAAAGCTCACTTTCCGGTCAAATCCAGCCCATTTTAACAACAGAAGACATATTTTTACCTGCAAATCAGTGCTTTCTGTTCATCCCGTTGAACATTTTGACTTTTGACTTTAGTCATAATATATTTACATAACCACTGTTAGAAACCCCCACACCACAGTAGATGTCAGTACCCAGTCATTAGTGCTTTAATGTGGTTTCTACATTCACAGATGCATTAACCTGATAATAAAGATTTTTACGAACGTTTTAAAAGTAAAGTGAAAATTGTTTGATTGACATCTCTTCACACTTTTACTTAAGTCAGTTTTATGTAAACAGCCCAAAATGACTTTTATCATCTTTACAACACGTGACAGACTCAATACAGGTAAGTAGAAAGTAGAAATACAATAATTTCTCAAGTGAAAATTACAAAGATATTTGGTCACAGGCTAAAGTCCTGCATTTAGAAAATAAAAGCACATGAATATCGTCAGGAAAATGTTCTTCAGTATCGAAAGTGAAGTGAAGAAATGATCACGTTATATAACATTTATCTGTAACTTCACATATTCTGATCATTTATCAAATATGATGCATTCAAATCAAACATTATATAAAGTCATTAAAACGATCTCAGTTTATTATACAAAGTACATTTCTTTTACTTACGTGAGGTTTTTAGAGCAGGAGCATCACTATGAAAGTATGTTTCTAATGTAATGTAATGTTTCCTCCACACTCATCGTGAAGAACTACAGCTGAATATTAAAAAGACCAGAACCTCAAACTTCCAGAGTTCATGAAGCTTTCTGCCAACACAGAAGTTCAAACTAACAAGTGCCTGAACGCTGTAGCGCCAACCCCCCTGCGGGACTACATCTCCCAGGATCCTTTGCGCTCCAAGCAGGAAGCGCGTTCTCTCGCAGGGGCTCACACTGATCCAAGTTAGGAGCTTTCAGCTGCCAGCCTTGGCCCATCATGTAAGTGCTGCGGAGAATTCTTTGCAGTGCAATTGCAGAATTACCTCGTCCCCCGACGCCGCCGCGGGCTGTGCGCTGGTAACGTCGCTGTGTGCACGGACACGCACGCCTCGGACGCGAAACGGCTCCAAGTGCATGAAGATCGAGGCTCGTATTTTGCATCTTTGTTGCACAGCAAGCCGCTGAAGCTCCAGTGCGAGGGCGATGGAGGGAGGGAGTGAGAAAGAAGGCAAAGTCTTTTGTGCTTCCCCTCCCCCTCATCAAAGCAGAGGGGAAATGTCTCAGCCAAAGGGAGGTAAGAATATTACACCGATCTGTGCAAAACTACCGACATGCAATCGTCGCTGCACGCTCTGCAACATGCACCGCTGCAGGTCGAGCTCGGCTGGTGCATTTTCAAGTTACATGGTTTAGAAGGGTCAGTTGCATTTCCTGTTTGAGATCTTCCCCTTTGCACAGTTCCTGGTAAGACGATGCTGTATGTACTCACTCATACTGACGCTGGTAGCCGCGCACTGGCAGGGATGTGGAGTTAACAGTCACGAGACAGAGCAGGACAACTCTTTATGATAAAGTGTGCACGAGTTGATGCACGGCTCGAGCGCGTTGCTCAAGGTAAATACTGAAAGTGTCGCGTGCAGGGCCACATTATACACAGGAGGGCAGCATGACGTGACGACCTGCAGCTGTCAGCGCTCAGATTGGACTGTTTACTGGCTGCAGCTTTGTTTCTGCTTATGGGATAGAAAATGGAAATCTAATAATATAATTTGTTGTGAGCATTGAAGTGGTGGTGAGTTCATGAACATGGAAAGAAAGTCCCCGTTCTGTCAGCGGCTGCTTCTCTCCAGGCAGCTGGATGTGTGTAAAACCTCTGGCTGCGTGTCCACTGATGTTCAGCGTTTTCCTCAGCACGCACACAAAAGCATGCATGTCACACTGTGACCCCAACCTTATCAGCACAGCAGCAGCAGGAGCAGCAGGAGCAGCAGGAGCAGTGCAGCCCGAGAGCTGCCAGTTCATCACTGAAAGCAGCCTGCAGAGACAAAAACAGCTGCAGAGAAAGCAGCTCGGGCCTTTTTCCTCCCCTGACCCTGATTTCCAAGAAGTCCAAAGTGAGGCTGCTTCATTGCACAACATGCAAAGCACACACACGCACACACACACACACACACACACACACACTCACACTCAGAGACTTGAGCAGGTGAGAGCGAGAGCCCCTGCCGGTCAGAGCCTCTCTGTTTAACAGTGGGCCGCCCCCCCACCTACACAGAGGATCTGTCTTGCTGCAGCCGGTTCATCGTGTGGTGAATAATGCAGACATGTTGTTTTGTTGCTGTTTGGAGATGAATGAGTCGGTTTGGGACTTTCCTCAGAGCAGAAGTGGGTTTCTGTTGTCGCTCGCTGAAGTTGTACGGTGCAGACAACAACACGCACAGATGCAGTGTCACTTTGACAAACAACAACGAAATGACTTCTGTCAGTCACCTCGAGGCCCGAAACCTGCTTCTGCTGCAGCTGTGTGGAAGAAAAGTCATGTAATCATTATGTCGAGCTGCAGCGATTTGTCCATATACGTTCCCCAGTGAAAAGAAACTCTACATACTTTTTCTTTTGGAAGAAGACGGGCAGTCTGAAAACGTCACCTTGAGCTTTAGGAAAGTGAGATAGTTGCGGCTCTACTTTTAATTCACGAGTCATTAAAAAGTCAAGAATAAAGTCCTGTTGAACATTTGTTGCTTTCGCCTGCTTCAGTGTGAAGATTTACTGCTTTATCTGATTTATATTGTTGTAATTTGAAAATCTTTGTGTTTTGGACTCTGGTTTACTGTTGGATTGATTCATAAGAAAAGAATTGTCATTGCTACAGTTGTGGATTAACACACACACACACACACACACACACACACATAGATATAATTGGAATCGTATGAAACCGATGTAGCCTAACAAGTGCCTCCTCTGCCTGATTTGAGTCACATGTCTCAGCCAGCTCTGATCATTTTCGGGGATCTGAAGTGAGATGAAGTGCTGAACTCTTCTTCGTCGTGATAATGTTTTCTTAAAGCAGTTGCAGTGTTTTCAGGATCTGCAGAGCTGAATGGTTTGTGTTGTGATGACCTGTTGGACACAGGTGTGCAGTGTTCAGTGCATTTTACCCTCACGTTGAAGTAGTAAATTATACCCAAAGTTTAAAACGTTAGCGACCAGCTGGTGCAGATGTTTGTCTCCGGAGCTAAAAGGAGACACAAACTGGGCTCCGTATAAATGTTAATGTAGCTTTGTGTCTGCTGGATGAAGACATGAGGATTCTCTGCACTTATCAAAAGAAACTAAAGTTCTCTTGTTACATTTTCTCTGAACACCGGCAGCCCTGCAGAGACTGAGTGAAGTCACTCCACCCTGCTGCTTCTGTTTCCTCCTGTTCTCACATCATTTGCACAGATGCTACGGCCCTGCGAGGCCCCGGACAGTTGTTGCCCTCACTATTGTGCGCTGTACTGTGCTGAGCGCTGTAGTGTGACAGCGGCCCTCGTGTCCCCCCCGCAGCCTCGGCCGGCCCTCGCGCTGTGTCCCGTTTGTCATGCAAATGGAGGCTGCGTTTTCAGCTGCACAGATACTAAATTAGCTGTTTGCACAGGCCAGTGGCTGATCCACTTCCAGTCCCAGGCCTGTAGTGGCTTTTGTTTGCTCCAATAACAGTAGAATTGTAGAATTGTTCGGAGCATTTCGGGGGGGTTGACTGAGTGAGCATGCATGCATTCAGACTGCAGCAACTTGTCTGATGCTGAAAACCAGCAACAATATTTAGACGTACATTTTAAAGAGTTCCCGGTGTTTCTTCCTGCTTCGTCACGTGTGTGATGCAGCGGGGAACAGATTTTACTGTGCAAAAGCAACCCTCCTGCTCGTGACGGGCTTCTGAGACGGGACGAGACTGGAGATATGAATACAAGTAATGTAACTGATTGCAGGTGGAGATTGATCTGCTCCACCTCATTGCATGATGCAGGTGTACTTCTTTTCTTTCTTCTCCCAGCTTTGAATTGTGAAAGACTGCAGCTGAACTGACTCTGCAGGGAAATCTATTTGTGCTGCACTTGATGGCTTGATGACTGTATCTCTGCCCAAGGAGAATTTAGTTATTGCCAGACATTTCACTCCACATGTGGATGGTGATTTAGAAAAGTGGCACATTGAATTTTATGAGAAGGACTCTGAAGCTACTTTTAACGCTCACATGACAGCAGTTTTGACACATTTGCTTTTTTTTCCTACTAAAACATCTCCTCTCCAGCTCCAATTAGCACCTCAGCAGTGATTGCAATGAAAACGTATTTTGGAGAATTGGCGACTTGTGTAGAAAGTAGTAGAGTAGAATGAATCTGGTACCAGAGAGTAGGGCTGCACCTAAAGAGTATTTGTAAACTGTTGATACACGTTTGATTAATTGTTTAATATAAAAAGTCAGAATAGTGAAAAATGAGCCCAAAGTGATGTGATTGTTTTAAAATGTCCAGAAACATAAAGATATTCAGTTTACAATGATGTCAAACAGAGAAAAGTCTGTTGCATTTGACTTGATATAATCAGTGTTTCTGCATCTGTAGAGCCAGAAGTCATGAAGAAACGAGTGGTTGTGTGTTTGCATGCTCTCCCATGTTGTGTGGTGCAGAACCTCATGATTTGAGCTCATGTCTGTGTTCTCAGATGCATTACAGGCTGCATTAGTAAGTCAGTATTTAGCAGTTAAAGGCCTTTTTGCTGACTGTTTCTCAGGGTGGACCCTCTAATAAATGCACCTCGAGCGTCATGTAGCCTGTCTGTTAATGTGACTGCGTTATTTTAGTTGAGTTCGAAGCCTAAACAGAAAGATGTTGATTGTTAAACAACAATAAAAGCCCGGCTCCCGTGAGCTGATTCTTGACTTCCACATGTTCTTGTTGCCTGGCAGTAAATCATGTGAGCAGTATAATCTGTGCAGCGCTCGGCCCCAAGGCTCCTTTACTTTGTGTGTTTCAGAATCACAATCACCTTTATTGGCCAAGTGGGTCGACACGTTCAAGGGCTTTGAATCCAGCTCACATTAGGACGATACAAACACAGACACATCACACACAGGCCGGAGCTGGACGTCTTTAACCGGGTCAGGTTGATACTGAGTGCACGGGGTTGTGACAAAGGTAGTGCAAGATTTAACAACCTCCTAAACGGTGGTCCTGGTCCTGGTCCAGGACTGCTGCTGCGATCCACATGGACCATCTACACACCGTGCAGTTGGAATACGGCATGAAAAGCTGCAGCCTGCACAGGCCGGTGCACGACGGACCTGCAGGATCTCTCAGTGCATGCGGGCCACGGGGTCGGCGTCGTGGTCTCGGGTATTTGTCCCGGATTCAGTCGGTGACTGTGACGCGGCCTGAAGCTGATACCCCCCACGCTCTCCGCTTGACGGTGACGACGTGGTTCCCAAAGGAGCTTCCAACAGCTGCAACCTAAAGGAGCTGCCATCTTTGGAAGTGTAGAGCAGCTCACAAAGTGCCAGAGCGGTCGGCGGGGGCCACACAGTTATTTTCACATGCCCCCCCTCCCTGACGCCCTCTGTTCTGCTCTCTGTGTTGCTGTGTTTCCTGTCCTTGCTTGTGTAACTGGTTTGCAGCTCGCTGCCTCCCACCGTCTGATTGATCGGTCTTCCTCTGGCTTGTTGGAATTCCATTGAGGAGTTCTTGGGATTGTTGGAATTCCAGCCGGAGTGCATGTGTGGGTTAGTGGCAGGCCTCGTGTGTCCCCGTGATCCGCGGCTCATTATGACACCGAGCTTTCTGCGTGCACCCGGTCTCTGTTTCTGCCCTGCAAAGCTCCCCGTCAGCAGTCTTTTTTCCCCTTTCGCTGCTCAGAAACTGACATGCATGCATGACGAGGCTGATTGCATGCTCCTGTGTCGCAGACACCCATCTCCTGTGGCCTCTCTCTGGCATTTTACCGCATACTTGAGCTCATGTGCTACAAATCACCGGGAACGATATGTACTGCTGCTTTTAATTAACCCACATTGCCGACCACTGAACGCAAGTTTGATGCTGAGCTCAGCAAGAATAAAGGAAGGAATTGTGTGTTTGAGTTATGCAACGTAATCTGAAGAACATCTGAAATGGGATATTTTTAGATTGCTCACCATGTTTCCCAGTCAGCTCAGTGGAAAGTAGCAAAGTACATTTACTGTACGTGTGTACATGTACTCTGCTCGTGTTTTTCCATTTTATGCTATTTGGTACTTTTACTTCACTGCTTTTCAGAGAGAAATGTTGCACTTGATATGATGCAGTGTTGAAGGTTTAGCCAACACGTTCAGATGCCTCGGCTACATTTAAATACATGCTAATGCATCCATAATAATGTAACATTACACTGTCTGCAGTATTAATGCTGAAACAGTTTTTAATAGGTGGTAGAGAGTTTACTGTTGTTCTCTGTGAAGCTGCACACAGAGATGCTTTGAGCTAAATGCTAACGTCAGCATGCTACATGCTCCCAGTGACAGGTTACATGCTGATGGTTAGCAGGTGTAATTTTACAGTGTTCATCGTTGTCCAGCTGCTCATTAGTTTTGCAGGTGCTTGGTCATAAACCAAAGAAGTGGACAAATGCGTTTGACCTGATGGTGGCGCTGGGTTCATCCTCTGATGACCATGAATATCTGTACAAATGTCTTTTAATAGTAAATTAAGTAATAAACTATATATACTTATAATGATCTTATTGTAAGTGATTGCAGCTACTAAAATATACTATTACTAATGTAAAATAATGAGCGCTGGACCTTTTTATTCTTGATACCAGAGCTGTTATTTTCATTATCAATGAATCGTCTAATGTCGTCTAATAATTTCTTGGTTAATCAATAAATCATTTAGTCTATAAATGTATATGTCTTGTTCTAATCTCAAATATATTGCATCTACTGTCACAGATGAACCAGAACATATTGACATTTGAGAAGCTGAAACCAGTGAATCTTTGTTATTTGGACTTAAACTTGACTTTCTGTCCGTCTGATAGTTTCGGCTCTAACTGCTCCGGATCTTTAAAGGACCTGAACACTTTTCCAATCAGTGCTTTGTATTATGATACAAATCAGAGCACATGCTGATTCTTCAGCAGCCTCGTAGATTACATAATCCTCCCGCCCTCCGACCCCCCCTCCACCCACCAACACCTCCTCCACCTCCACCTCCTTGCTCTTCTTCTGGCTCAGCAGCAGCAGGTTCCAGCGTTCCTGTTGGTGGAGACGTGTCTTTGCACGCGGCGCTGTGATTTGCATGCTGGAGCGCCTGCATCACCACCACCGCATGCAGCACGCCAACACCTGTTCGTGTATCGCCCGTGCATGTGTATGTTAAAGGCGGCTGAAATGCTCTGTGCATGTTTAATATTGGTCTTCCTCTGAGGAGTGTGTCTCGTGATCTCAGTGCACTGGAGGCTGGAAGGCAGAAGGTTTTTCAGTTGGACACGAAAAGGATGCTGTGGCTTCGCTGTAATCGCACAGTGAATCTTTTGTTCTGACACTGTTTGAGGTCAATCATCTGACATTGTTTCCTGGTCTTGTTAATGCAAATGAAAGTATTTATTGGTCCTCTGTCTTTATGTGGAACCTGTAGTTCCTTCTGCTGTTCTGCTTCTTTGTCAGTCTGCCAGTAAACTCATAAATCACATTTCTGTGAACTTCAGAGGAAAGTTGGACCACGGGCCAAGAGGAAGTGATTATGTCGGGGTGTGGATCTGGATCCATGAGTGCAGAGCCAGGAAAGTGTCAAAGAGAAGTCGTAATCCCAACTCTTAAATTCAGTTTGTGCACAGAGATAAAGAATACTGCGGACTGTTTAAGAGAAGCATGTCCTCATCTGTCTCCTGCCATTTATTTTACATTCATTTTGCACTCAGTGTCACCTTTTGTGCAAATTTCATCCACACAAAACACTGATCATTTCTATTATCAATGAATCGGTTGATTTGTTTTATGAAATGTCAGAAACAATTGTGAAAACTGACCCTCACAAAGCGATCCGTTGATTGTCACAATTATGGTTGATTCAATTTCTGTTAATCAATTTAATTCAGTTTAACTATTTATTTTTCAGAACTCAAACTGAAATTGAAAATACATTCTTGGAAACGTTGCAGAATTGAAGTTTGGAACATATCGTGCAGCTGCAGCCAAATAAAGTGGACATTTTACTTGTAAATGATCCTTTTTAATGTGATATTTATGTGTGTGTTTTGGAGCTGGTGCTGCAGCAGCGTGAGTCTCTGCTGACTGACATGCAGATGAAAGACTTCCAGACGCTTTCTAGTATTAAAAGCAACACTGAGCGGGACACTGCGTTTCAGTGTGCGCTGGTTGTGGAGCTGTTAGCAGAGTGTTGGTCTCCAGTTACCATTGTTGTCTGTGTAAATGCATGTAGGAGGGGCTCGAACTGACATTTTAGTGCAACAATACTGCTTTGGAAAGTGGAGACCAGGAGGCCGTCGGTGGAGGGCCACATAGCACAGCAGTGTCACACCCTGCACTGTTTGAACAAACCTGTGTGTGTGTGTGTGTGTGTGTGTGTGTGTGTGTGTGTGTGTTTGAGTGATGTGCCTTCAGGACAGTGTTTCTGACAGATCCGTCCACAGCTACATGTGTTTGTATATTCTTTCTAAGACAGCAATGTAAGAAATTCCACTCACTCCTCCGGCTCCATTCCTCGTCTTTCAAGGAGACACACCTTGAGTTTTAACTTTTAATAGCACGTTATGACATCAGAGGGTGGAGCACGGTGGGGTGACTTTAAATGTTACCTTGAAGTGCTGTGTGTCAGCTGCTCAGAGCCTCACACACACGTTTCCAAGCATTCGCAGGAGAGGAAAAAAAAGAAAAGCTGTTATGCGTTAGAGGCGGATCCAACATGGCTGCCCCTCCTCCTGGTGTCACCTGTCTGAGGAGGTTTGAGCCTGTCTGGAGACAAGAGACACACACACACACACACACACTCACACACACACACACAGCCTCACACTCACAGTCACACACTCACACACACACACACACAGTCACACACACACACACAGCCTCACACTCACAGTCACACAGTCACACACACACACACACACACACACACACAGTCTCACACACACACACAGTCTCACACACACACACACACACACACAGTCACACACACACACACACACAGTCAAACCTTGATGAACCTGTGACGTGTTAGCAAGGCGTCCGGCTGTTAAACCATCAGTGCAGCATCTCCAGATGGAGCGACTACACCTGTGCTGCCAGTCCTCCTCCTCTTCTTGCTCTCAGCGCCTGTTACATTCATTTAGGATGTGTAGTCGCTTCCTTCATCCAACCGTACGTGTGGAGGATGAGCCGGAGCTTCGGTTGTTGCTATATCAACAGGACCTTTTTTTTTTTAAAGCTGCAGACTGGATGTTGTGTGTTGTCTTTGTTTAGAGAGACGGCTGCAGGAAGTTTGAGTCATGTAGCATCAGTGGGAGTTTTTGAAGTGGTCGTTGTAAACTCTGGACAGAAGCCTCCGAGTTAATCTGCACACATGCAACACGGACACACTCTGAATGTTATCCAGGTTTGTTGAAGTTTCCCTTTTTCTTAAAGCTTTAAATGAATTCGCTTTAGTCGTCGTTTCCAGCTTTACACTCTGCACACTCTACACACACTACGCACACTCTACACGTTACACACTCTACACACTCTGCACACTCTACACACTCTGCACACACTACACACTCTGCACACTCTGTACACACTACACACACTACACACTCTGCACACTCTGCACACTCTGCACACACTCCACACTCTGCACACTCTGCACACTCTGCACACTCTGCACACACTACACACTCTGCACACACTACACACTCTGCACACTCTACACACACTACACACTCTACACACTCTGCACACACTACACACTCTGCA
>JAVQJD010064331.1:0-28963 GCA_036023655.1 Nannoperca australis | reverse complement strand
TATACATAATATAATATATATGCGCTATGTACAACACAAACAAAAACATTGTCTTTAGTTACAGTTCTTTAGTGTTTCACAGACAGAACTGGTGAAGTCTGGGTGGAGTGGGGCACATTTTCAGTAGATGAATCACTGCTGGTGTGTGTGTGCATGTGTGTACATAAGAAATTTGTCTCTATGAGCATGCACGTCTGTTCAATCCTGTTTGCCCTAAAGTTTTGCTAATGTTTTATATTATTTAGCTTATATTTAATTCCATCACAAAGTTAAAAGCTTACATTTTTTTACTTTAAAAACTTGAACAGCTAAGAAATATAGAAGTGTTTAAAACGTGTATTTTATTTCTTAGTTGTATTTGAAGTTGAATACACTTTGAATGTTTCTAGCCTAAATTGAGAGTTTCTACACTTTGAACATGTTTGATTCTGACACAGTTCACTCCCATTCATCCTGCCCAGCTGTTATGTAACTTAACCTCCATTTTCCACTCGTCTGTTCCAAGGCAGCAGAAAGGCAGCATTTCGTTCCTCTCTTCCCCTCTCTTGCCCCCCTGCCAAGTCCCTTTTAGTTAAAACTGTTCAGCGCCAGCCTCTCTGCACTTGGGCCATATTACTTTCACTTATTGAATACGATCAGATTCTCCTTGCAGGGGAGGAAAAGAAAATAGAGACAAAGGATCGTGTGGTGTTAATTACAAAAAAGTGTATCTTTCCACACTCTGCTGGCCGAGGTATGAGTTACAGTTTCACTGCTGGAGAGGTTCCGGACCTCTGCACTGGTACACCGTGAACATGAACACTGTATTAGAAAGGTTATTGTTTAAATAGAAGTAGCTTTTAACTCCCTTCTTAATTTTTGTTTTACCATGCAGTCTCAGAAGTAAATGTTTTAAAGACAGTTTTAAAAGTCAAACGTAATTAAAGTTAAAGATATATAATCAGTTAGTTTACGTAATCTGACACCTGCATGCTGTTGTGACTATTTTCTCTTCACAATCAATTTAATCCACCAGAAATATTCAGAAGGTAAGCCACCACCTGTCCAAGTGGGGTGCAGGTTTCTCTGCATTTTGGTATTCACAAACAACAACAAAATGGAGGAAGCCTAAGAAATATTCCTGCATCTGCACCACACCACATTCTTTAACACTGTAATTTTCATGTAAAACCTCCACTAAACTGATGTTCTTTGTCAGGACACAAAAAATAAACATTTTGTATTAAGTTAACATCTGGCCTAGCACACCCGAAAGCAGCAACATTATTAAATGTTTCACATTATTCACTTTTCTCACTCAAGCAAGTGGAATGCTGGGTGAAGTGCTACACTGTCTAAATGGTTACTAAGAGTTTTGTGACATCTAGTGGTGAATTAAAGACAATACATGACGTCCTGCTTAAAGGACCAAATCTCCTATCAATGTTACTGTGTTCAGTGTAAAGGATGACACGTTGGCTGAGCTGCGACCACCCACTCCCCAAAAAGGTATTTTTTACTTTTCAAAATTTTAAGTACATTTAGGTCTAACTACCTTTTTAAAGGCAATCACAACTTATTGGAGGAAAGCAATGCTGCTATAAAACAATGTGATAAATTACAGCCTTCATGGAGAAAAACACCAGTGTCACCAATAACGTGCATAAAACAAATTCATGGTGACTGCACAAACGCAGATAATGACGACAATGATGATGATTCAAACCCCTGAAAGCTAACACACAAAAGAAAGCTGCAAAAATAAATAAGATACTGAAATAAATACTGAATGACAAGCCTCTGTCAAGAAAATCTGAAATAAAAAGGAAAGAAGAACCCCACCAAAACTTTGTAAGCACTCATGAGCATGTTTATTTGGCATAACCCTAACCCCTAATTGATGACATACAGGCATGTGTGCTGCACCCACCTTCAGGTCTCATCTGGTCAGCACATTCTCATATTAAACCATTTACATACTGTATAAAACTGCTGCCTCAATTAAACAGTCAAGAAGTATTTAAGGGTGAAACGGTGTGTGTATCAGATGTGAACTCAATATTCTCAGTACTTTCTGAGGTATTTTTCTGGCATTGGCAGAACTCTTCTCAGCTACAATGGTTCCATGTGTTCAAGAATTTGACGGCACAGAGTTTATAAAACTAAATGCAACCAGAAGTAAGAATGAAGTATTTTGTATCCAATAATCAGACAAACAGAAGATTAAATCTTGTCAAAGGGAGTTTTTACTTGTGAATCTGACACATCTCTGCTACAAAAATCTCTTATTCTAAAAATAGCAACATCGGTATTTTCCCTAATATTAGCCCATCACTTCTTGCCCTTCTTCTCATAGAGCATGTAACACTTCTCACAGGCCATTGAGAGGCCGACGACGAGGGGAAGAAATTCTTCAAAGTCCAACTTGTCATCTTTGTTTTGGTCCAGATCTTTCATGATGCTGTCCACAGTTTTGGGGTTCTTCTGGGACTGAAAGAGCATTAGCAAGAGAGACACGTTCAGGGTGCAAAGGCAATGTTAAGAGCAAGAAGTTGCATGTATACATACACGATCTATGCCTAGGATTAGATTTGATAGTAGATTCTTACTTTCAGGAAGGTGGGTAACTCAGTCTCGACTAGTTTTTTCAGTTCCTTCTTGCTTAAGGTCTTTCCATCACCGTCTTCATCGGCATAGCGATGAAACAGCCTGATCAGGGACTCCATGCAAGTCTCTAACTCAGTCATGGCTGCAGAAGTGGGTGCTGAAAGGAGAAAAGATGAGTCTGGGTATACATTTCACAGGAAATATAACATCTGTCCAATAAGCGTTCTGAAGAAGAAAGTATAAGTTACTGTGCAGAATAATCTTTTACATACAGATAAGCATTAGGAGTGATGCTCTTCTATAGTTTCAACTAAAATATATATAACAACCTTAGACCTCAATCTGCCCCAGGACCACTTAAAACGGCCTGTGTACATTACTTTAAAGCTTTGCTTTAAAGTAATGTACACATTAATGCATCAATAATTATCATTTAATAACAACAATTCTGAAATGGGTCATTTTGCATAATGAGTACTTTTACTTTTTGTATTATATTTTGATGCTAATACTTTAGTACTTTTACTAAAGTAACATTTTGAATGCAGGACTTGTAACAGAGTATTTCTACACTGTGGTATTGCTACTTTTACTTAAGTAAAAGATCTGGGTACTTCTTTCACCACTGAGGCTACTTCATCCAAAACTAACATGTTGTTAAGTGAGGATGTGGGTGTTTTACTGGCACTTAAAGTAAATTCTTCGGCTATTAGACATCGTTTTCTGGCACATAAACTAAAATCCTTATTTCGAGGCTCCCAGTTTCCCTCTCCCACTGCCTTCCCTTCCATTTAGCCTTTTCTGGTTGAGAACTATGCATAGAAACAAACTATGCATACAGGAAAGATAGACAAAGAAGAGTGGAATAACTTAACGGAAAAATAACAGAGGACGAGCCGCGTGGAAAGTCCTGCGTAATGCGCCATCAACGCCCAAGCCCACCCAACAAAACATGTGGAATACTATACTATATATAGACTATATAACCCTAAAAAATGTAAAAAAATAAAATAAAATAAAATAAATAGAATAATCTTCAACTTTTATAAGTTATCAGTTTTCTAAACTCACGCTGCGTTCTTTTCTAAGTTGTGTGAAAGAATGCAAGACAACACTGAAAAGACAAGTTAGTGTTAAAATAATTAAAATAAACTTACCAGGACACAAAGAGGCAAAAAGTGTAGTTTGAGATTCAGCGAGGAGAGCAGGGGCTCACTGAAAGTTTATTTAAGTATTTATAGTCAGCTAGGCAACGCCCAATAGGATGGGAGGGTCATGGAGCGAGAGAGAGAGAGAGAGAGAGAGAGAGAGAGAGAGAGAGAGAGAGAGAGACTCACAAGTGTAGTTAAGTTTCTTTTGCTATTTGCCTAATTTTTCTGAATTTTACGTTTTCTATTTTATTATTGTTTTAATATCAATATTACCTGATGATTTGGCAATATTGTCATTGTTACATTCATGCCAATAAAGCAAATTAAATTGAAAGTAAATTGTAAATAACATAAAAAGAAATACCATTCCTGTCCATGTTTTCTCACAAGACAGTCACAGCAAGAGATACAGAGATAAAGCCAAAACCTTAAAATATATTTTTTTAAATACCATAATAGTTGTTAAAAAAATTCCTTTAAAGTTTTAAGAAATCTCCAGGTTAAACTCCATGAATAGAAAATCTGTTCAAACTTGTTCTAATATTACTCTTAATCAAACCATCAAAGTGGCAACAGCACAGCAAAGCGGTGGAATAACACTTTGAATATGCTGGATATGGAGAAGCCTGGGCTTCTGTAGTAGACAGCGTGAGTCAAGATCTTTTGGCAGCACAGTGGTCTTTCAGGCTCTGGCGGCTTCTATTAGACTGCATCTGTTTCCCCTGGATATAATTTCAAACGGCCAACTCACATGAAACTGACACGTTGGTTAAAACATGGTAGTTATGCCATATTCTTGAAAAAGAAAATAAAAAAAAATAAAGAATATGGCATAACTATCTCTCTAAATACACACACACACACACACACACACACACCTGGGTTAGTCTAAAATCACTCTTCTGACTTCTGATCACCATGAAGCAGCTGTCACTTTGTCACACAGCTGGTGGAAGAGGAAGAGAAACAAGCTATAGTCGCCCTCCCCTGTCAGTTGTCCGCCACACCTACCGGAATAAAACTGGTTTGAAAGAATAAGACCCCATTCAAAGTATTTTACAGAGTTTAATTACAAAATGAATTAAACAAAAAAGGAACTTAATACGCTGATGAATACCCAATAACATGATGGGACACATGAATCTCAATGCAACCAGTGTAAAAAGAGTGCTGAGGTTATCAATGGAATGTAGATCGCTTTTTATGGCCTATGGACATTTATCAACAATTCAAATTTGAGATCACTGTAAAAAATATATAACTATGTTGTTATAATGGTTCCAAACTTGTAATCACTGAACTGATCATCAATTTCCAAGTAATATTCCCAAACCAAATGTTTAAAAAGCCTGCGGAAATACACCAAGGGTTATGGATTTAAGAAATTATTACAAAATATGCAACTGCTACGTTGCACTGGCCATCAGCACATGGGTAATATTGACTGATTTACGGGATGCAAGTGGGAGCCAACAGATTCATCAGTTCTTCCTTTTGCCCTTGCTGGCAGCCTTGGCTGGTGTTACTGCGGGAGCGGCTGCTTGGTAGAGAGCGGCAGATACTTTGTTGATATAGTACAGGGCGAAGAGGGAGAATATCAGGCTGGAACAGAAAGAAAAAGCAAAGAAAATACATTTAGAGACTACCTTTAACTGTGATGTAAAAAGCTGAAGTAGATATTTGTGATCTGCAGAGGTAGTGTCACGTACCATGTGGTGACACAGACACGGTGTACCAGACCGGAGGCAAACAGTGACAGGCACAGGCACACCAGGACTGGAAGTTGAGAGAATGAATATTACAAGTGAGGAGCAGAGTCTGAATGATATATCAAAGCACTGGTATTCAGAGCTAAGTCCAGATAAAATGTACATACAGTTTGTAAGATGGTATATTAGGTATATTATTACTGAGCAACTGTGTATTAAAAAGGTTCATTCTTTTTAAGGCTGGGATGGTGATGTTCGAATACGCTTTAATAATCAAGAATGCTGACGTTTCTGAAGCTTTACTCAGCAAATATCAGGACAAATATTAGGCTTGTAAGCAAAAAAAAATAAAAATAAAAATAAAAAAGGACACTGTGAACTGACTGAATGAGTTTGATTTGACTTACTCTCTGGGAAAATCTTGGCTTGGAATCCCTTCCCAAAAATCAAGTTTTCCAGATTATTAAATGCCTGAAAATAAAGTTAAGGTGGAAAACTCCTCAGTGGTATCTGTACATTTACAAGTTAGGCAGGAAATGGGATGCAACATTTTGCTGAAATATTTGTACACAAAAGAGCATGAGAGACACTAAACAAAAACTATTTTACACAATGAATGAAACACAAATTAATCTTGTAGCTTAAAATTTAGCAACGTGGATTAAAGCAGTCACAAATGGGATACAGTGAGGGAGCAGATGAAGAGGACTGAGCCCAGGAAACCTCCCAGGATGGTGAGCCACTCAGTAGATCCCAGCTGCTTACTGAACATCTGCATCCCAGCAAATACCAGCACGGACAGCAGACTGGACAGCACCAGAGAGGTGCCTGTGTTCACCGCTACAAGGCAAAACAAAATGCAGTTTTATTGTATCGCGCCTTGCAAACATAGATGCAATTCAAAGTCCTTCACAAAAGAGAATAAAGACTGAGGCTAGTCTCGACATTGATGGGAATATGGTGCAGCAATACCACTGCAAACACAGGACACTTCAGCTGCAACTAAACTTATGAGTTTCTGTTTGAAATATAGACATGAACTATCAACACGCTTACAGTTGAGGTTCATTTGTTTCAGTTAATGGAACAAGTTGTAACCAACGAGCCTTGTCTGAATATTGGGGGAGCAAGTGTTGGAAAGACTTTCTGCTGCATAGCGTCATCATTTAAGTTACAATATCGTCAACGTGGGAATATATTAACTTTAAAAAGTCCAGTTACAACATCTACCTCTTTATAACGCAACGCCACGTCAGTGTTCGTTCACAAACACTTCCGACAAGTCGCTGCTAGCTTTAAGCTAAACAGTTAGCGGCAGAAAAATACGGCTAAAGTAACGCTCCACATACAACGAATAATCAAAAAATATTTTTTTTAGAGTAGTGCATACAGTAAAAATTGCAACCGGACTGCAGTAACCTAAAACAATCAATTTCTGAACGTTAACTGTTAGCAACCTAGCCTGACCATAGGACTAGACATTAATATCTTACTATAATGCAAATACAGACTTGATTCGTGAGATTACTTGAATGATAAATGACTCGTGCAATACATACCCATGATTCAATCTTAAATAAGAGTCCTTGTAATTAAAGGGAGGTGAATTAACTTCGCTGGGCCAGCTAATTGTCCACACCGGCTCTAGGAACTAAAAACCTCACCGCCCGGTCCAAATGACAGGTGGGACCAGAGGGCGGAGTCGAGAATGGAGGAAGAGAGAAGCTTTTTACCATGGATGTATAATAACTTATAATACATCCATGCTTTTTACGCTGGTTAGATGGAAATGTTGCTATAATGCCATCGGAATAAACCGCAGTCTTATAATTAATGATAAATGTGAGTCATATTTCCCTTCTTATGGGAACTATTGCTTATGCTTCTGGGTGTACACATGTATCCCTTCTTTATCTTAATCCTAACAGGCTTTGCAGTTATTTACACAGTATAATAAACATATATATTCATGAGGTAATCTCCTTAGCTCATGTCATTACTATACCTATGAAAAGAATGTTACTCCCTGACAATTTACAATTTAGATTTAATTACCATATAAATGTCCTTTATAATACCTAAAGAAATGTATCTCATAAAGCACTTTTTCAAATAATTCAAGATGTAAATGTTTTCAAATGTATTATTGACAAGTTTATGCCATTTGTTTTGCATAACCAGAAATTCCTTTTAAGTTTCATTTCATTTCATTTATGTAAGTGTAAATTCACAACAAAAGTCATGTCAAGTCTGAACTGTATATTAAACATAGAATCCTGCAGTAATAAGAAAGCCTGTAGTGTGAATGAGTGTTCTTTATTACCATCATGCTGCACGATTTTATAAGTAAGCTTTTATTAATGTACTGGAGAATCGTGGCTATTATGCTTTCCATTCGGTACAAAAAAGACTGTGTAATATCCCACAAGCTCCACAATTCAAATGCTTGAATGGATACTGGATGAAGACCCTGGTTGTGGTGAGAGTCCACTAATGTGGGTAAAGGAGGCGGTATTTGACCACGGCATGCACTGTGAAAAAAACTGCGTGGGAGGCAAAAATAGAATCCAGTGACAAAAGTGTTCAGAAACAATCAATAGTTTAAGAAAATATTTGTAAAAAATGGATTTGGGATTACAACAGACTTTCCATGGACATCTTACAGTCTGAGAACAACAGAAAACCACATCAATATTTACTGACAAATTAGCACATTCTTTCTAAACCTTTTCACACTTGACATATCAAATTTAAACATAATAACATATATGGTTTATCTGCTATTTATCTATTTCATTCAAAATATATAGAAATATAAAAAAACATAATGGGCGGAGAGCTGCTTTTATATTCCTTTGATGTTTGTTGGTGCTGTGTATGCACATAAGTCAGTTAAACATTGTTTTTCAGTTCATTCCTCTGTACCTCATTAATGAATCAAGGACCTTCTGTAGCTACAGTATCTGTTGACACATTGAGACAAATGTCCACATCCACACTCATTTGTAGCACTTCACATCAGGACTGTCTTTCATAACGGCTTCTTCTTCAGTCCAAAAACAGCTATAAACAGAAGAATCTCCACAAATGCAGGAAGCACACTAAGGGGAGAGACAGACAGAGTTAGAAAGGTAGGGAGAACCATTAAGGATAGAGCCACAGTACTTACATGCATACATACTTACTGAAACTCCATTGTCTATAGAGGCTTTGTCGCTTTGCTCCCTGAAAGCTAATACATGCATGCATGTCAACACACACACACACACACCAACCTGCAGATGGCAAAAATAACCCAATATGTCCAGCATTCCCACTTCTCAAACACAAAGAAAGACAAAGATACGGATGCGCTGCAGTGGACAGCCAGTGCTGGTTACAATATCTGTCAGGGAAAAAAAAACATGCTTTTGGAACACAATATTAAGTATATATACACTAACCTGCAAATAGCAAGGATCCACCAGTAGATGTCACACTCCCACTGCTCAAATAGAAAGAAAAGCAGAGCCACTGAGGCACTGGCATGGGTTCCTGTAGCTATGGTAGGCGAAGAGGCGAATGTGCAGAGAGTTTGGAGTCATGGAATCGTAATTCGAGACTAGAATGACTTTTTAATGTCACTTATCTCTTTTTATACTTTGATATATTTAGAGGGCTTCTCAAGAGATATTTAATTTGACACCAATTTCCTGGCTTGTGATGACACTATCATCAATTTTAGGCATTCTTGGTCCAGGAGGCAGGTGCCATTGCACTTCCTTCCGGCTCTTAAGTCATGCCATATCATTTTTCTGCGTGGGAGCTCTGCTTCAACATCTCAGTTACAATTGAATATAGATTGTGCTTTTGTTAAAATTATTATTATATTTTTGGCATGTTTGCCCTTATTGGACAGTTGGTAGTGAAGAGTCTGACAGGAAACAAAGAGAGAAAGACGGGTATAACAAGCACCAAAGGTCCACAGTAGGAATTTCAGTTATGTAGCATGCGCTGTGACCATCCAGCTGCCAGGTTAGATCTTTTTTTTTAAAAGTACTATTGAGCTCCAGTGTTAATGTATATTGATTTCTGTTCAATTATCTTATATCAGTCATCATCAATGAGGGACCCACAGTGCCAATGTAAAGGATACACAGGAGGCCTTGGCTGCAGTTGAACATGGACACTCCTGAGAAGAACCCAACCAACTCTATAGCAAACAAACCGAGGGTGACTGCCAATGCCACCACCAACCTGAGACAAAGAGAGACATATTACAGGGTGTGTGTCAAATTTTGTCAAATTCAAATTCTGTGTTTGTCTTTGTCAAATGTATTCTTACTTTCTGTCTTCATTGTCATACTGCTCTTGCGTGAAATCCAAAGGCAAGCAAGCTTTAACGTTGTTTTCCTGGTAAACAAACATTTCAAACGGTTAGAAAATCAACAACTCGCATCAACAGGTTTATAAAAAGAAATGTCTGTATATATTTATGCTATTGTTGGCACCCAGGCACCAAAACAAATTCCTTGTATGTGTAAACGTACATTTCAATAAATCTGTTTCAGATTCTGAACTCTACAACTACAAAAGACTTGAGAAACAGTGATGAACTGTAAAGATATAACGTACATTATTGGTAATCAAAAAATGTAATCTTAAAAACATACATTTAATTAATGATGTTTTACTTACCCTCGACCAAAAGATAGTAATAACAATAACTAAGTGAGCTATGATAGTCAGGAACCGCGCAGGCACAAGGCTGCCGACAGCCGACATGTTGAGTAACTATTTACTTAATCAGACAACGAGTAAACTAAAATACAGTACGCAAACAGCGTTATCCACGGCTATTCAAACGCGCCTGGCAGCTAAAGCTAAACCAGAGTTAGGTTAGCATCTTGCTCACTTAGCACTTGGCTAACTTTATCCAAGTTCATGTAGTCCGAGACGAACAGAAACGGATTTTCATCCACATATCGCTACTTCCGCAATATGTACTATTACTACCAAAACACAACCAACTACAGACAACTGCGACGTCCACGTTGTTGCGCCCTTAAGACGGTTGCTACAACAACAGGCAACACCAACTGAAGCCAGTGTATTCTTATTTACTGACCGGTTTCACCAGCAACCAACATTCAAAGGTTCCGGACACGGATGACAATTGCGACAGGACCGTTCGTGTTTTCTTTACGCAGCACTGCCATCTAACGGCAACACGAACACTGGGCTTTTAGGCTACGGATACACGACACAGCAACCAGGAGGTCTATTTTGATTAAATTAGCCGTTGAATCTAGGCTGTTGAAAACAGGAGTGAAGTGATGCGTTTCAAAATTATTTTACTTTTGTAAAGAAAATGCCCTCCTTTAAGCTGTATTTTAGTATTATAATAAACCAGGCAGGGTTGTTTTACATAGTCAGATATACATATTAAAATAAAACATCTATTGCTGTAGAATAATACCACCAAGACCCATTTTAACGACGTGACATGTTAATCATTCCTTGGTCAATGCGGCTGTGATATAGCCTAAATCAGACCCTTCCAACCCCCCCTCCCCTCCCATCCCATCTCTACAACGAGTCGACAGACAGCACAGAACCAGCGTGTGCGCAACAGCACACACCAAGCACAGAAAACAACCGACAGCAAGTCTGTTGTCACGGTTCGCCAGTCTAGGCCCAGGGTTGCTTTCGCTCGCTACGGCTGACATAAACTGTCCCTGGCTTTCCCCAGAAACAGAGGTTCAGTTGTTGCATCGCAGAGACGCGGTGATCGTGGAGGAATGGCAGAAGCGGAGTTACAAACCTTTACCTCCATCATGGACGCACTGGTTCGCATTAGTGTGAGTATGACGCTGATTTTATTACGCTATTTATTTCAACCACGTGTGCTTATTGTAAACGAGACAGCATTATATTATTTTATCATCTACCTTATACAATTTAGCCATATTTCCCGCCCCCCCCCTCCCCGACCCATCTGAATCCAAGTTGCGTATATGTGGTGAAGGAATGTAAGGCATTTCTTTTCTTTAGAACATATTTTTGGCATCTATTGAATCAAAGAGAGGTTTTGGCAAAGGTCTAGCACCGTGGGTGGAAACATAAAAGCAAGGCCACAAATAGCATATGCACAAAATCCAAACGATGTAGCCGACAAAGCAGTGGATGTTTGATGATTAGGCTATAATCAACGATATATTACTAACAGTAGCTAACAGTAGCTTTAAATGCTCGGTTACGGGCCGCAGACGATGAGAAGGCAGCGATGATGCGCGTTGTCATAGAAACGGGATGCTGCGTTTAGTGGCTGCAACACTGGAACAGGGCCTCTACAACCAGTAACACTAGTGGAAAACCGAGGCCTGGCAGCTATATTTATTTTATTATTGTGAAACTTTTCCCTCTCTCTTGGATTAAGGTCTCGATTACCAAACCATGATGTATTTCTATGCTAAAGTAATTCTGCATCTGCATCTTTCAAGCCATCTTTTCGAGGGAAAGCAATTCTTTCCTCCACATTTGCCCTCCCTGTGCTATGTATATTTAACTTCAGCCATATGTAACCAGTGTCTAATGCAATTCCCCTTCTCGCTCTTGACTCCTACACATCTCATATACAATGTTTTTCAGGTCACAGGAGGTGCAGAATGTAAAGAGAAGCAAATTCCTTATTTATTCTGGTGACTCAGCCTTTATCAAATCTCAGTTCTCTTCTTGAACCTCTCCTCTCCTCTCCAGTCCAACATGAAGAGTATGGAACAGGAGCTGCATTGCCCAGTGTGTGATGAGATGGTGAAGCAGCCCATCCTCCTGCCGTGCCAGCACAGTGTGTGTCTGCTGTGTGCGGCTGAGGTGTTGGTACAAAGAGGCTATCCTCCTCCAGATCTCCCTCCAGAGCCCAACTCACCGGCCTCCACACCCAACACTCGCTCCCCACGACAGGCGCGAAGACCCACACCCAGGACCCCTGACCGCTTGGAACGGGTCCTCAGAACAGGTGGAGGGAGGATGTGGAGATTATGTGATGCGCATGTATGCGTTTGGTACAACTCATGGGAGTTTGAAGTGGGCCTAGCAGAAAGCTTTGCTGATGTGTGAAAGAAAAACGGAATGATCTCAGTATTAGGCCACGTTAGAATGACATCATCATTTAAAAATGCAAAGATGATGTGTGTGCGTCACTGCATCTGAGCATTAGAGCGGGTTTCATAGGTGATGTAGCTGACACATCAGTATCCTGCTGTACATCCAGAGCTTTATTTATTCATCTCATGACTTATTTGAGTGCATGTAGATCAAGAGTCACATGCAGAGAGTCAAGGAGGCAGAAAAGGCAGTAAGCATCTGTGGAGCAGGTGTGTTTTCAGTGAGGTTGTGTGTGTGTCTGTAAGCAAATAGTGTTTGCTCCACATCAAACTAACCTTAATCTTTCTCTCTCCTATATCTCTTTCCATGTCTCTTTCATCTCCTCTCCTGTACACCTGCATCCTTCTCCCAGTCTGCGGGACATATCCAGGGCGGAGGAGGAAGGACGCGGCCCCTCCCCCCATGTTGTTCCCATGTCCTTCCTGTCAGCAGGACGTGGAGCTCGGAGAGAAAGGCCTGACAGAATGCCTCCGCAACCTCACACTGGAGCGGATTGTGGAGAGGTATGAATACGTACAAACGCCATAGATACGACATACACCGTAGCAGACAGTCACAGTCAGGTGGAGTCAGAGCTGATAATGCTGTCTTAAACATGACTTGTGGCTTCTTGTTATTTCTTCCTCTGATGAAGTGTCATCGTCAGCTTATTAACAGAAATCACAAACAAAGTAATCAGGGTTTTAGAAAAAAATCCCTTTTACCAGTCCTGCAGGCAATGAAGAAAGGCAGCGAATGAAGGTTTTAGTCAATACTGTTTTATAAACGAGACAGGAAATCATTTGCTGGAATGAGTTTCAATAATGAATCTTTTCTTTACTCCTCGTCCAAGGCTAAGCCTGAGAGCAGATTGCAGGGGCAGCTCAAAAACTGCAGTGTACTGTACAACAACTGTGGTTAAATGGTTACATTTACAGTAAGTTTTGTTGAGAATGTTTGGAGTGAAACCACTTCTCATCCTGCTTTAATGTTAATCATCCTCTTCTCTTATCAGTTCAAACAGTGAAGATCAAAGTGAGAGGAGCTGCTTTTGAAACAAAAAAGTGTTCTGAGATGAGGAGAGAGAGTTATGGGGATGGGCAGTTTCCCAGTTTCACACGCAGCAGTTTGATGAGTGCAGCTGCTTCCTCCCCGGGCAGTGGTTGCGTTGGTCAGGAAAGTGTGACGGTGCATGTTTTACTGCGCAGGATGCACTAACAAGGCAGCTGCTGGTGATGTATCCAGGTCAGGCAGTAAAAGAGTTGGACTCCTAACTACTGGAAAGAGAGTAGGGCAAACTCAGATGAGCTCAATCTTGCTGCAGAATTGCGTTAGCCCCGCCCTTATCTCCCTGTCCCCCTGTCTGCCCTTTAGGTACAGGCACACAGTAAGTCTGGGCAGCGTAGCCATCATGTGTGGTTTCTGTAAGCCTCCTCAGTCTCTGGAGGCGACAAAGGGCTGCGCTGACTGCAAGTCCAACTTTTGCAATGAGTGTTTTAAACTCTACCACCCCTGGGGAACCCCTCGAGCTCAGCATGAACACATTCTACCCACCAACAACTTTCGGCCAAAGGTTTGTCTGTGTTTGTGTTTTTGTGCATCGTATAGAGTAGCTTCTCTTTATTGTTGTTGGGCCTTAATCCCGTTTTGTGCTCTAGGTCCTAACGTGCACAGAGCACGAGCAGGAGAGACTGCAGTGGTACTGCCGTAACTGCCAGAGGTTACTGTGCCCACTTTGTAAGCTCCGTCGTGTCCACCATGGGCACAAAGTGTTGGCCATGGCACAGGCCTACCAGGCCCTCAAGGTGAGTTTGTGTGTAGTCTGTTTCGACTGTGTCGAGATCCTGATGTTAGCAGTCCTGAAACTTTTGTTTTGGTCTTACAGGACAAGGTTACCAAGGAAGTCAACTTCATCCTGGCCAACCAGGAGACAATACAGAGTCAGATCACTCAACTGGAAGCTGCCACCAAACAGATGGAGGTGAACTATATTTGCTTCCTCTGCGTCAGTATTTCCTCATACTGTATGTTTGTGCAGGTGCAACAGTACTGCAATATTTCATTGGGTTCAGTTTAAATGACCATCCCACATGGCTAGCAGAAATTATGATATATCTATGAGCAGATATCAACACTCTGCTGTGATTTACACAACCAAACATTACTTTTCTTTTGTAATAGGTTGAAAGCAGTATTGTGACTTGGAATGGAATCCATGTTTCCTTTAAAATAATGTTTCCTTTTGACACTGATCAACAACATGCTGTAGTTCAGAGGAAACTACTTCTGTATCGTGTTTGAATCTGTTGGGAATCCATCCCCAGTCTATCCTGACAATTTACTACAACTACAGCTGCAACTGAAGGGACAGGTAGTATTAATGGGCCCTCTAGAGGCCTGAGGCTCTACTGCAATGGCACACATCTGTGCTGGAAATAGGATATAATGAGACATTGTCTCAGAGTTTGTCATTCCAGCCAGTGTTTTTTCACTCAACAGCTCAACAGTTTCTCCACTCCTTGTCCAATTCTCCCCACTTATTGGGGTCCCCTCTCTGTCTCTCTCCAGGCAAACAGCTCCGTGGCTCTGCAGCAGCTGACCCACTGTATCCGAGAGCTGGGAGCGGCTGTAGCGGAGCGCCAGGGGGCTTTGACTCTGGCCCTGGAGGGATCCCGCAGCAGGAGGGAGGAGGCCCTGTCTGCCCAAGTCTCAGAGAGACGAGACCTGCTGGAGCACGCGGGTCTGGTGACCTACACACAGGAGCTGCTTAAAGAGACCGATGCACCCTGCTTCGTACAGGCTGCCAGAGTCACTCACAGCAGGTCAAACTTTCATTCAGCTGAATCCTGGCATCTCTTCATTTAACTTGTCTTCCTTTTTTTTTCTTTTTTCTGTTGCGTCTCTCATTTAGACAATTTTTCCCCTTTTGATTTGTCTTCTGCTTTTCTATGTGTGCCTCTCCCCCTCCAGGCTGGTGACAGCCATAGAGAACCTCCAGTGCTTCTCTCTCTCTGCTGATCCGTCCTTCAGACACTTTCACATAGACGCATCCAAAGAGGTCAAGCTCATCCACAGCTTGGAGTTCATACACGGTAGGGTCTTTTGTTTCTGCGATATGAACCGTTTGAAATCAGAATTATACGTTATCAAGCTAAATGAATGTAACCTGCATCCCTCTGTCGCTTTGTCTCCTCCGCAGCCCCACTGGCTCCCGTCATTGACACACAGAAGACACTGGCTTACGACCAGCTGTTTTTGTGCTGGCGCCTCCCTCAGGACTCGGCCCCAGCCTGGCACTTCTCTGTTGAATACCAGCGACGCGCAGGAGGAGCTGCAGCGACATGGGGCGGCACCAGATCCCCTAATGCTGCAACAGCATGGCAGCGTCTGGATGAAGTGAGAGGCACCAGCGCTGTGATTGATCGACTGCAGATGGACAGCGTGTATGTGCTCAGGGTGAGAGGCTGCAACAAGGCTGGTTTCGGCGAGTATAGTGAAGAAGTTTACCTCCACACTCCGCCAGCATCTGGTGAGATATGTACATGCTTTATATTACATTATCAGTTTTAATTTTTACATTTCATTCCTTACAAAAATATTCTTTCCATTCCATTTTTTGTTTCCAATGCACTTTTACCGAATTAATGAATTTATAAGAAAGAAGTGCAAATAGTATGTAAGTAGTATAGTAATAGTAGTACTTGAGTGTAAATAGCTTGGAGAAAAGGTCATAGGTCTCAAATTGGAATGCAATTGTGAAACATTGCATTGGTAACAAAGAACAAAACAGATGGGGCAGAAACATTACTTTAAGTTGGATAATTTTTCGGTATTGTCGTTTTTCAATTGATTGACTAATCTTGATATTTCTTTTCTCTCCATCCCTTCATTTCCTCCATTCCAACTTTATTTTTTATTTTAGCTTCTGCACCAAACCTTCCTTTTTTTGTTCTGCAATTCGGTTTCATCGCAGTCAGACTCTTTCCGCTTCTGTATTTCTTGCTACAGGTCTGTCCTTCTGCACTTTATTTATTGTTCTTTTATATTGTCTATTGTTTCTCTTTCTGTCATTACTTCACAAAAAAGCACTGAATCAAAATTCCATTATCTGATCACTTGAAACAATATGTAGATAAATTGAATGTTACCTTTTACTCTGTTTCTCACCTTTCCACCTCCTGGTAAAGCCACTTCTTCCTACCTTTCCTTGTGAACACACCTTCTCTTGATCTGCCTCTTATTATGTGTTCTCCTCCCACTCTTCTTTAGCTTTTTTTTTTACATTATGTGTTCAGCTGTAGCCTGACTGTCCCAGCTTCAGAATCTAACTCCTCCTCCCTCCTGACTCCTTTCCGCTGCTTTCCTCGCCGTCTCTCTCCCTCTTTACCCTTCCTTTTCCTCCTGCTATGCCTCCTTTTCCCGTCCTCTCAGTGTTGAATTTCTCCTTGGACTCACGCTGGGGGTTGCATTCTGACAGGCTGGCATTGGGTAAAGGCCAAACCTACGCACGCAGTGTGCCAGGCCTCTCCCTCCTGCAGGCCGCCGACCGTACACTCACTTCTTGCCACTTGACATCTGACCTGCTGGTTGCTGACTTGGCTGTCACTCATGGCAGACACTACTGGGCATGCTCTGTGGAGCCTGGTTCCTACCTGGTAAAGGTGAGAGGGATGCTTTTTGGTCAGTTGGCTTGGTATTGTAATGCATTGTATGTATGGAATCGGCTTAACCTTACATGCTGATTCAAAAGGGATGTAACCAAAGCTTTCAGTCTTTTTTATTCTCTGTCTTGCAGGTGGGAGTTGGACTAGAAACTAAGCTACAAGAGTGGTTTCATCTCCCCCAGGACATGGCCAGCCCTCGGTAACTATCTTAAATATAGATTTAAGTGGAATTGTCACCCACGTGTTACTTTCAATAAACAAATTTGTTCCTTATTACTACAAATATCATTCACAGAACCACAAATGCAGATATAAATGGGATTTATGGAAGTATATTAATTTACACGCCCCTAAACAGAGGGCTCAGAGCCATGCCACAAGTGTTGCTTTCTACATTCAGCATTAATACATTTCTTGGCCACTTGGGGCAGTGGAACACCCTATAAACACATCAATGAACAGTTTTGTCTCATGACAACATGATCTCTACAGATAAACAGTGATGCAAACTCATAGTCTTCGTCACACATAACATTATTGCAAATATCCAATTTAAGAGAATTTTGTAGTAAAAGCAGTTCCAGATAGAAACGTCATTGTCATTGAGGTGGAGAGCTAGCATTGCAAGTTGTTTTACATCTTCAGGTCCTACTGCTTTCAAACTTGTGGTTTTTAAACTTTGATATATTCTCCTTCTTTTGCTCAGTTTTAATCTTGCACAGCCTAATTTTATCCACCCCTCTGCCTCCCTCCAGCTGTGACCCAGACAGTGGCCATGACAGTGGGGCAGAGGACGGCCAGGACTCTCCTCCGTTCTGCTTCCTCACAATAGGCATGGGCAAGATCCTGCTTCCTCAAGGACATGGTCACAATCAGAGCCAGGGGGACTGCCAGAGCCAGGGGGGAGTGCATTCCCACAGTAGCAGCCATAGTAACATGCCTCACCCTCATACTGCACCTCTGCCCCCCAGACTAGGAGTGTGTCTGGACTGTGACAAAGGACGCGTAACCTTCTATGACGCCCACTCGTTGCGGATCCTGTGGGAGGGACACGTAGATTGTTCGGCTCCAGTGTGTCCGGCGTTCTGCTTCATAGGCGGAGGGGCCCTGCAGCTGCAGGACCTCGTGGCCAATCGGAACATCGAGGAGCCGCCACCACGGAGGGTAACTATCCAAACTCGTGCAACAAATCTCAGCAAATAAATGGTGGTGAAACAGCAGTTTGTGGGAACAGTGCACTCAGTGTTTAAAGGTTTTTCTTACGTCTGTAGAGTTAAAGGTGGTTAATATTCACCACTTAATGTGAGTTGATAATTAATTGCCTTGATCCTGTCAAACTTCGATACTTGATTGTCACTTCTAAATGTGGTAACGTTTTTTCTTTCATTGTGATTTTTGAGATCTGACTATAAATATCTGATGTTCTTTTTGCATTTGCACTTTGTCTGAAAATATCAAATCTCTCTTTTGGCTTTATTTATTATTATTATTTTTTCCTGCTTACTTTCGTCTCAACTTTGCAATGCTCCTATTGACATTGTAGCTGAAGTGATTTTAGACTATGCAGAATTCTGTTGACAGGGTGAGTCAAACACCTTTATAACAGGTTAAAAAATCTGTTTGCAATGTAAGAAGAACCTGCCCTCCTTTTTACACTTGTCTTCATTTGTCCCAGAATGGTCGGACAACAAACATCGCATGCAAGTGTAATTAGGATTCATAACTTACATATATGCAGATAACTGACTGTCACCTAATAAAAGCACCTCAGATGTACAGTATGTCTAATTTTATATCTTGATTTTTTTAAATGTAGCCTCAACAAGTGTTAATGTTGTGATTCAGAATTAGAGAATGTGAATATTCTTCGGTTGTTGTAAAGTTCTGCTGGCTCATGTCAGGATCACGTGTGTCGGTGTCTAAACAATACCAGTTGGTATTTCATATTGTCGATGTGCATTTCAAAAATGACTTGTGCGGCATTTCGGCTGAGCAAACGTGCTCACAGTTGCCACAATGGTTTCAAATTACAAGAGAAATCAAAGTAAAAAAGGTTCTGAGGAATAAAGTTGTCATTATGCTGTTATAACACGTGAATACATTTCAGTGTGACATTTTGACGGAAGTTAATAATGTTGATGATCTACCTGTCAGGTATTAAAACTGTGGTGTTTGAATGATTTGCACATACATATTAATAATGAGATGTGATGTTCAAGATGACAACGTAACCAGCTGAAGTAGGCTAATCAGAAGAGGTCTATTTTATGGGCTCTGGTTGGTTTTTTTCTATAGCTTTTGTTTTTCCTACAGCACATGCAACAGTATCATTAACTTATTGACTAAGCTAATTCACAGTTATGTTTGGGAATGTAAGAGCCCAGTTATTTATAATTTTAATGCAAGAGATTGTCTATATTGTAATATTTTCAAATCTACTGGCTCTGACTGTATTTTGATATAATATAATAGGATTTTCTGGTGTGTTTGTGAACTCTGGCTGACTTCCATGCTTTCTGTTGTGTGTATGCGTGCGCCCTGTTTTGAATGACATGTCTAGACTCTACTTGAGTTACAGCACAGCACTTGAATGACTTTAGACTGTAGCATCCCACAAATCACAATCTCTTAATTTAGATTTAGCCTTGCTGGCAGAATGTTTCTATCATGTCATGAGAAAAACAATAAATGACTGATAACTGTAACATGGAGTCACGTTGTGTCAAATAATGACCCCACTATTTTATCATTAAATGCTGTGAAGTCTATTCCCCTTCTCCTGAAACATAGAGGAAACTGTACAGGAGCAATCCTCTCTTTTTCTTTACTTGATATCTTCCTGTTTTTTTATTTCTGAGAGTCATTTAAATTTGAATCATAGATGACTATGTTGCAAACCTCTTTTATTTTCATCATCTCCTGTTATTTTCCCGCCCTACAGCTAAAATGATAAACATGTTTTTGGTCAAATGCAACTGTCGGTTTAATTGTCGTATGCTATAACGTTGTCACAACAGAACGGTACTCTAGAAGGGATAATTAAAGCAGACTCTCCTTGTTTAAATGTCATGGAAGAACTGATGTCTCTATGAGTGTGTGGTGCCCGCCTGCATGTAAGGGCAAGCATGCCCTTAATCACTCAAGTGTGCCAGATCTGCAGGAACACGTAAAGTGGATCTTTTGTGCCACAGGGTTTAAATATAATCAGCCTATTTTGTACAGAGCCAGGGCACACCTTAGGACACCTGATACAGAACGACAGCAACGGAAAGAGGCAGGCTAAGAGCTGCATTGTCAACAGACGGTGAGCCAGTTGGACTGGTAGTTAGAACATTGTTTTAACAGGATATTATCACCCAGACAGAGTGACAAATAGGGATGTTCCACGAACGTTAAAAGGGTGAAGTATAGTTTTTGTGTAACACAGGAATGGTTGTATCTTTGTCATCGTCTTTTTACATCAGCAGGGAGCTGTTGCAATCAAACCAGTGTTGGAGCTCTCTTTAGGCCTTTCTGCTGCAGGGGGGGGGGGGTTGCAATAATGAAATATCACCATTAGAGGGCGACATTGTTTGTGCTTTGTGGAGTATCATCTGTAAAAAATAAAAATAAAAAAAAGTCAGCAACAGGTGCACTGGTGTGTCAACACCGATTTGTCTGGTCACAAATCTGTGATGACAGATCCAATATTGCAAGTTAAGAGCCAATCTTTGTGCAATTCATTGTGTTACACCTGAAAGAATATTTCTCTCTCATCTCCTTGTCTCTCTTTTTTGTACCTATTTATATGTATGTGACAATGCATATAAATCAACAATAATTACAATGTATATGTGATAGGATTAGCCAAGATTTTGACCTTGTTAATTACAGTTAGCTACATTACATTTACACCACCAATACCAAAGGTGACAAGATACCACAGAGAGAAAAAGAAAAAAAACCTAGAAGATCATTAACACCACATTGGACCACTACTCTGAACACAATCACACAGACACAAACTTCAATGCAAAATGTGCCATTGAAATGTGTTTTTTCTCTCTAGTCCTTATTCCACCTCCACGGGACTCTGCTCCCAGTGTAGTTGCATCATTTCTTAGCCACAGCTCCTTTAGTTTACATGTGTTTACGCAACAGAGCTCCTCCCCACAAAATGTTAAGTCAGTGTTTGTCTGTGTGTTTGCACGCAAGGGTGTTAGTGTGACATTCACCCAAATTTCCAGCATAGTTTTCTTGTGTAATGTCATTGTTCGTGTAAGATGTTTTAAGAAACTAAACTACAGTATGTACCAATAATGGGAAGTTAACCTGGAAGTTTAAAATTTCAGATGAATACAAATGGCTATGGAATTAAACCTTTTTTTTTTTACCCATATTGCCTTTCATATATCTCAAGATTTAGATGCCATTATTCATGGTTAAAATACACTGTCACTGGCTGAGATTGTCTGTTCTTAGTCATTATCTGGGCTGAAAATACTGTATTTAAATAGCCAATAAAGCTTTGTTCATGTGTTTGGAGCTGACTGAAGCAAAAATGCTGAGTGCCATGCAGAATAAGTTCCTTAGCAATGAGATGTAGCAAACTTTCAAATATGCATACAGTGCAGGAAGCTGCAGAAATGTTTGTAAATGCAAGCACAGACTCCAAGTCCCCTGAACAGCTGTGTCTCCTGTCTGTCCTCAGCACCTCTGCACATCACAGCGGACGTGTATGTCCTGCACATGCTCACACACACACTTATCCTCCAACATTTCAGCACCTGAGTAACTCTACAAGTTCCAACTATGGTCTATACGTTTTTTCAAAAGAAAAGAAGTATGTAAAACAAAATGGATCTCTACCCCTGGCAGAGGTTTGTGAACCTCACCAAACACATTTTTGTGTGTCACTACACCGAAATACACACAAACACGCACACCACACACAGCCTTGAATTCACATTGTAATCCATTTTACATGATTTTCATTTCAAAACACTTCAAAATCCACACTTACACATGTACACAATCTGGACAGATGCCAAAGTGAGAAAGCATGCTCAGACAGGACCAAAACCCCTCTGGCTCTGTGAGTATTTATTTGTGATTGTGTGTTTCAGGAAAAGCATTAACTCAGAAAGTCCTACAGTACCACCTGTTTGGCTAGATTTTTAATTGTATTCTTTACAACTATAACCTGCGTTGTAGCTGTATTGACTATACAAGTATCAGAGCGGATTTATAGAACATGACCAAGAATAAGTAAGTTAAGTTTGTGGGTTTAATGCAAATGTATTTATTTCACTTTTAAAACCAGCAAATGTAACTTTGTTGGAATTAGTTAACTTAAACTTTGTGCTTGACACATGTAATGCTGTTGTTGGGTCAAGAATAGTTATTGGATCTCTGATAAGTTCTGCTAGTAAAACAGAAGGATACCTGACAAATGACTTTTATCAAAGACGAAATGTGTATGGTCCTCTGACAGCTTAATGATTAGCTGTCCACGTAACACTTCACTCAGTGTTCCCATTCTGAAGGGCGGCAGAAGCAGAGAGAGAGGAGGAAGAAGAGGAAGGAGGAGGAAGGAGGAGGGAGCAAAACCTGGGAGACCAAGACAGGACATACTGAACCCCATGATAACCCTAAGACACACCGGAGGGTTGCCTGCAAATCTATTTCCGTGGCAGAGGTACAGATCAAAGGTCTTTCAGAGAAAGAGCTGAAGAGTCACATTGTTGCGTGTGTAATTGTGTGTTTATGAGAAAAAGGAAGGTGGTCTATGTGTGTTACTTGTGTAAGTCCCCTCAGCTGTGCAACCGCCAGGCTCTGAGGAGAAGAATGCTGATTATAAAATCAAAACAAAGCTGCAGAAGCCTGGTAAAACTGGGAATAGCAAAGCAGCTTGCTGCCCCCTGCAAATGGCTCCCAATAAATACCTACAGCACCAACTGCATTTACAAACAAGGGAGTGCATGCATGTACACCCACCCATACCAATGACCTATGATAGAAAGCTTTTATGTGAAATTTGCTGCACATCAAAATCATTTGAAGTGATTTTTCTAGAGCAAGAAAGTGTGCATGCTTCTCTCTCCTCTGCTCATAAAATCTAAATAAATCTTAGACTGGCTGACAGTTTTACAAGACAGATCATATTATCACTGCAAATGATCTGAGTGTACAAAACATGGCAGTCTAGCTAGTCACTAGGCACTGAAGGAGACTTCAGTGCCTAGTAAATTGAGAAAGACAGGGTGTAGGAAGATGTGAGTATATATATATATGATAGTATTTGGGAAGAAATGCACAACAAGGAGACAAAAAGAAATTACATGACAGTGTGTGAGAACAATAGCTGACCATGGGCATAATTAGATAAACAAGTGAAGGGAGGAGGGTGAGGCATGGCTGGGAAGGGTGAGGGGCTGACAGGAAAACTAAGAGAAGCACATTCCTTCTTTCCCTCTTCTTCTCTTCAAAACAGCAGCTGGGACAGGTGTGCTTTTACTGATGGTAGAAAGTGCACAAGCTGCTGACTGCCCCCCAGTGTGCCGTGTGTGTGTGTTTATATGCTGAGTACGCGCAATGTCTGACTGCAGGCTGCATGTTAGCAGAGACTTTGTTGTGTGTAATTACTGGGGGAAACAAAATCCATAGATCAGAATTCGCCCATGATGACAAAAATAGACATCTGAACGCACACATGGTGTTTGTGGGAGAGGGAGTGTCCATGTAAAAGACAACATACTGTACACACAATCTGTACATGTTTAAAAGGATGTGTGCAAAAGGACAAGTCAGCATGTGTGTGTGTGTGTGTGTGTTGTTTAAAGGAGACAGTCTCTACTACAGGAAACAGAGGGATCCTGTTTGTGAGTTGTACTCATTGTTCAGCTGATTACCCCCCTCAACACCCCTACTCCTCCACGCACACTCGTATACAAAACACAGGCCCCATGTAACTATTTGGCTGTCGACCAAAGACGTGTACACATCCGCATCAGTGAAGGCCGTGCTTTGATTTCCTGCCTGACACTTAAAACGTTGTGTCTTTACAAGAAAGCCGCAGTTTGTAATGAGGGATGCGTCCAGCCAGTCTATCTGACTGCATACATTGTCTCTCCAGCCTTCTTGATGTCTGTCTCTTTTTACTAGAAGAATGGACAACACCCAGTACTCCCATATCTTCTCCTGGACTCATCATTTACTAATATTTCTTACCGCTAAACTTCCCCCCACCTTTCTTTTCCTCCTAAATTACTCATTTCTATTCACAAGGCCCCCACATTATCTCTGTATCTGGGTTGTTTATCAGATTGGCTCTTATTTCTGCTCAAGAGCAGACCTGATGAGTCTGACTCACTTGTCTGCACTATCCTGTCAGTTTTTTTATTGAGCTTTTGTCATCACATAACTTACAAATCCAAAATCCCCAAAAAAGCCAAATCTTTCTGAAATTCTCTTACTGTCGCAAGTTTTCCTTATAATACTTTTCTTTCTCATCTGCTCACATTTTTAGTCACGTTAGCGCTGGTTCTAAGGATGGCAATGTCAGTCTGTTTCATGATCCTTGGAGGATGAATCCTACTGACTTGTGTGATTTTATGTAATACTTTATACTTTTGTTTATGACCAAATGCCTGATAAAATAATGACATTTTTATCAGCCTTAGCTTTACTTTGTGTTAAATGCTAATTTGCAAATGTTAGCATGCTAACACGTTAAACAGAGGCAATGAACTTGGTTACATTACACATGCTAAAGATTTTCCTACCTTTGTCTCATTTATTCATTTATACATTCTTCTGCTTCCTCATCTCCTGCTCAAAAAACGGGGGGAAAAAAACAATTTAGTTCTTGTTCCCTCTTTCAACTGTAGCTTATTTATCTCCCACCTCCAGTCCTCTCAGCTTAGCTTTTCTACATAACACTCAATTCCAGCACAATACTGTGTTGTGTCTGTGTGCGCTCTGTCAGGGGCAGCCTCTTTGAGCTCAGGAAGAGAGGCCAATGTAACACACACACACACGGGATGAGAACCTCTGGCGTGGCCTTTCCCACCACTGCCCTCTCTGTATCAACATACCCACACAAACAAGCTCATTCACTGCTACACCATCAAACAGGCTTTTGTCTCTTCTTACACAACCAGCCCAATCCCACATACACATACTAATCTCCACACATCTGCATGTAAGCTAGCTCATTACTGCATCCAAAACAATACCTCCAACCTACAGCACAAATCTTTGTACTTTAAAGGGTCAAGTGCAGCTTTCGCACTTTGCTGTCCACCATGTTCGCAACTTAACAAGCAATCAGCAAATAAAAAATCATAGATGGTTCAGGTAAAATTTTATTTCCATGGCACCTATAAAGTTTTTTTTTTTTACATCCTTTACAAGGAAGTGAATCAGCACTGACACTCAGCTGTTTAATTTGCATAACATATGTCCTTATTACAAATAATAAGGAGGAGACAAACAAGACTATTACCCATGACAACCAGTCACCAGAAAAATAAACATCATCCATTCTTGTAAACATTATTATTTTCTTATTTCATGTAATCTCATATACAAGAGCTTATAAAAATAGCATTAACAATATAGGTAGACAATATTTGACCTTGGACATAAGCCAACATACAAATTCTGTATGAAAAAGTTGTAAAATATATAGAAAACAATTCCGAACAAGGAGAATATGAAATTATATACACACACACTACACCAGACTCACCAAAGTAAATATATGTAATATGAGAATAGCAGCCAGCTAGTTACATCTTCACAAACTCTTTGGCTAGTATGAGATGGCGAAGAGTCAATTCAATTCACAGAGTTGTGAACAAATAGTCTTTTGACATCTTGGTAGATCAGCAAACGCCATTGGTCTTTAATGGCATGAACATGATCGAACAGAAGGCACTTGAAGGACATGGAGACAGGACACGGGTCGCAGGTTTAACAAATACTTGCGGACAAAGAAAAGAATGCTGAAGTAGAAAACGATATCAAATCTTTCCACCTGAGTAACTGATTTACTGCCCCGAAATGATTAAGTCAACAAACACCAGACATTATCTCCACTTCAGCAGTGGTTTCATCCAATGACAGTTTGTTTCCTTCCGAGTAACTCGATCTGTATGATTAAAAATCCACGACGAGTGATGGGAGTCATCCATTTTCATTTTCATAACAACCCTCCCCCCTCATATATGCATAGGCTTATAGGATGGTGAGCTTTGATTGATAGAGTTAAATCTCCAAAAGAGATAAAATCTGACAAGGCTGGTGAAGATTCCCGGCATGTTTGGAACCTGGAATGAAAACAAGCATGAGGAAGCAAAGGCATTAAGGCTAATAACACTAATTTCAATAAAGAAAGCTGTGTTTACAGGTGTGATTCAGGTGCAGATTCACTGTCTTACCACAATATAGTGGTCGTTCAGCTGGAGGCCGTACAGGACCCAGGAGGTTGAAGTGAAGAAGGTGGCTATAGTCAGGGGGAAGGACAAGCACTGCACATTACCACTACGCACTATTTCTACCTAAAATGGAGGAGACAGGGGACAACAACAATCAATTAAATACATTTTTAATAAATGAATGTTTTTATATTTACAATGGATCAAATAACTGTGTGTAATGTGAAAGGTGTTGCTTGTGGTGACGAACCCTCAGAGAGAAGTATCACTGACACTACAGTTCAATGGAGAGTTTTAGCGTATTTCAGCTCACTGTTTTAGGTTAACAGCGCAAACTTTCAGTTTTTACAAGCCAGTTTCCAGATGCAGCAGGCAGCGGTTTTTAGCAAAGAAATAAAACTCACAATGAACCCGCTGTATGCTACCTGCCCAATGCCAAACTGCAGACTAGCTGGTGATCAGAGTGGAGCATTTAGCACCTAAAGAGCCAGAGATTTCAGGTGAAGACCAAAACAGAGATGAAAAGAGAGTGATTATTATACTTGTGATCTTGATATTTATGTGTAAATGGGCAATCATTTGCTAATACGTTTGCCAGAAACATTTTACAACAAAAGTGGAAAACCTGATTTCTCCTTTACAAACCACAAGCACATCTGGAATGTTTAGGTAAAGACAGTCTTCATGAGAACGACTTGAGATTTACTCATTAAGTGTGATTTTTGGAAGAACGCTGAGAAGTGCCGACACAAAATCATGTGTGACCAAGATGAAGCACAAACAGACAGAGACACGGAATAACAGGAAGACACAGATGAGGGAAAGAAAGGCAGGAAACTGACTGGGGGTCATTTGGAGCTGTGAAGCAGATGGAGCGAAGGAGACAAACAGGATAGTAGAGCAACAAGATGACAGAAAGATGCAAAAGGAAAGAACAGGGAATTGAATCCTTCATTAGTAAATAGCTGCATGTGCAGAGTAGACATGAGGCGCTGGAGATGCATACTGAACTGAACAGGTGCTGCCTGCTGTCTGTACAGAAGTTCAGTGAGGGATATGGTCAGAAGAGACTGAATGTCCTGTTTACAATGATACATACTGAAAATCATCAAGTTTATATGAGCTGTGACAATTGTAAAAACGGCTTTAACACATATAAACAGCTCCCTCCTGCCTAAAAAGAGACTTTTTCCAGGTTACAAGAACTAAGAATTAAGAAGCATTAATAAATATTTAAAGATAACCCTTTTCCCCCTATTGTAGATTATTTTTACAGCCCTGTGGTGCATTTTCCCCATTTATCTTTAGTGCTCCCAAGCATTAACAACACGTGTCACATGTTAAAGCAACAATGTTAAAGCTGCACTTAGAAATCGAACCAGCTGTCATTTGACTTTTCTGGGTTTTAATGTGCGGATAAGCATCTATGAAAGATCACTTACACTGTGAGCTGAGAAATAACTCACCAATCTCATTGCATAGCCTCTTTCAAAAGAATGATTGCTTGATGAATAACCAACTAAAATAACAAAAAGATATATAAATTAACTCAATTTTTTTTAATTAAAATGAAACTAATTAGGGAACAATTACGTTAAAATCAAAAGACTTTATGTTACTGGCTATTACCATGCCATTAACAGTTAGATCAATTTGATGTATATTAGGGTTGCAACTAATATGTTAACTGATTCATCCTTAAACATTTACAAGAGCCCAAGGTAAAGTTTTAAGCTTGCTAGTTTTGTCTTAAAGAAGCCTGAAATTAACTGTGATATAAAACACAGAAAAGCATAAAATGCTCATATTTAAAAGGCTGGGATTAAGCTTCTAATAATTATATCATGTATGCCATGTTTTCTTTATGATTATCACGCTAACTGTAACTGCTTTCTAATTAAAAACACGTTGTCTCTACATTATCTATGAATCCAGTGAGAGGAGTGAGTTTATTCAACTTTCTACACGCTGTTTGTGTGTTGTGTTGTGTTGTGTTGTGTTGTGTTGTGTTGTGCTAGTCAGCTGTACCAAGTCTGTGAGCGGGGACAGGTACATGCTGACGGTAATCACGCTGCAGGTGAGGCCTAGCTGGCTGAGACGAGTGTCTCTGTCAGGAAGAAACATGGTGAAGTAAATCCAACCACAGGTCAGCACCGTCGCTGCTGCTATGGTCTGGGACAACACCTGCCTCTGAAACACACACACACACACACACACACACACACACACACACACACACACACACACACACACACACACACACACACACACACACACACACACACACACACACACACACACACACACAC